>MPUH01000699.1:0-39529 GCA_001970955.1 Stentor coeruleus | reverse complement strand
GGGTGTACTTCAGGTGTATTAAAAGGAGTGAGTTTTAAAGGTCAAATAATATGTGATATGATATAAATAAAATTAGATTATATTGTAAACGTAATATTGATATAAACATATGACAATTTTCATATATAAAACTTATAATTGTTACTATATAAAGCATATATTATTATTATCTTGATGTTATTATATTCTCATAAATTTACCAAAGTTAGAAAAGCTTTATTTGTATATAAAAAAATTAACCCTAAGCATTAGACAGCAAGTTTTATAATATTACTAAATAAACTAGTTAATATCCTTGAATTGCTAAAGCCAGGACTATTCTTACTACACCATAATTTAAATGTCTGAGTTCTTCAGAAAGTACATCAAAAAAGAAAACTACCCAGTCTTACCACAAAACATAAGATTCAAAACAAATTTCAAAAATTGTATCTACGAAGCTTTAAAACGAAGAACTTGGAAAGAAAGTGAAGGCGATATGGAATGGGACATAATGTGGTCTGAAAAAGAATGGATTCACGAAGTTTTTGACCATGTTCACCTTCAGCCTCATCAGCGAATTAACCACTTTCGAAACTACGCTGAACTGTGTAGGAAAGATCTGATGATTAAAAACATGAAAAGATATAAAAAAAACTTGGAAAAGGAGGGTAAAATGGATGAAGCTGCCGAAGTAGACTTTTTCCCATTAACTTATAACATGCCAGGTGAGTATTCTTTATTTGTCGAAGAGTTTAAAAAGAACCAAAATACTGTATGGATTATGAAACCTATTGGTAAATCTCAAGGTAAAGGAATTTTCTTATTTACAAGGTTACAACAAGTATCACAATGGAAAAGTGACTTTAGATGGAAGCCTGATAATCCTCAAGCAGAACCATATATAGTTCAAAAGTATATAATAAACCCGCTACTTGTTGGAGGTAAGAAATTTGATTTAAGATTGTATGTCTTAGTTACAAACTACTCCCCACTTACAGCATACCTATACAGAACCGGCTTTGCAAGATTTACTCATCATAGGTACTCACATAATCCTGAAGATATCTCAAACAATTATATCCATCTAACAAATGTTGCAGTACAAAAAA
This sequence comes from Stentor coeruleus, assembly GCA_001970955.1. Taxonomy (NCBI): domain Eukaryota; phylum Ciliophora; class Heterotrichea; order Heterotrichida; family Stentoridae; genus Stentor; species Stentor coeruleus. Next base: position 38,438 of record MPUH01000699.1, on the reverse strand, counting down.
CAAGTAACCAATACGACGCAAATACAGGAGGTAAATGGGATTTAAGACAGTTAAAATTATATTTGGTATCAAAATACGGTTTAGAAAAAGTACTAGAATGCTTTAGTAAAATCCATCAAATATTCATTAAAAGTTTATTAGCTGTTCAAAAATCTATGATAAATGATAAGCATTGTTTTGAGTTATATGGTTATGATGTACTTATTGATGCTAATTTAAAACCTTGGCTTTTAGAAGTTAATGCTGCCCCAAGTATGACTGCAAATACTCAAGTTGACTTTGAACTTAAATGTAATCTTCTTGATGATGTATTTACAATAGTCGATATGGAAAAAGTTTTACAAAGTAATGAAGAACAGATTGGTGGGTTTGATATTATATATAGGCAAACACCTATTTCTATGCCAGCAAATTCAATATATTCGACTTATCTTGGGTGTTATAATCAGAGGACATCAAATTTGAAGAAATTATCGAAAATGGCCGCACAGAGACTTGCTTCTACACCTGACCCTAAAAATAAACCACAATAGAATAGATATGGATAATTTATCATGAAAAAAATAGGAAGTTGCATTTTTGAAATTATTGGTAAGAAGTAATTTGTGGTGATGTATGAGTTGGTTTAAATGCTTTTTGAATTTTTTTGTGATGAAGGATTTGTTTAAAATAGATGTTAGGAAATAAAATTCATGATAATATAGGTTTGATAGAAATATAGGTTTAGGCTGTTTGGATAGTGGGGTGTTATGAAAAGTGCTATGGGTTTGTAATAAATTATTGATACTTTTAGGATTTTGAGTAGGTCTTTTTGGTATTTTATGCTTTCAGTGATGCAATATATTTATAGATAAGATAATGGAAAATTTCCCTAGACTAAACTCTTCTCCGTCACCAAAATTGACTAACCCTCAAATTGTTAAATCCTCTGCTTCAGCAAAATATCGAATTATTCCTATTCAAACCAACGATAGTTTTTTAGATCAGCCAAATCCTAAAATCATTTCTACACCCAAAAAGATATCAAACACAGCATTATATAAAGAAATTTCAAGGCTTGAAGAGGAGTTGGACTACTTTGAAATCGGCCAAAATAATTTTTCAACCAAAGATTTCCCAGACAAAAAACAAAAACAAAAAGAACTTAAATTATATGCAAGGTTTTTAGATGGAATAATCTATAGCATAGGACAAGTTGATTCAAGAATATGCAAATGTTTAAATCGTGGATGGACATCTTATCAAAGGGCATTGAATAAAAAAGTCAGAAAGAATTCTCCTGAATGTGTACCTATGACAACTGATAAAAATGATGTAGCTGTTCAATCTGATGAAATTTTCGATATTGGATCTCAAGATATGGATCTAGACAACTACATCGACATCCTAAATAGTCTGATTTTACGTGTAAATAACATGAATCATAGGAAAGTAATAAACTCTTTACAAAAACTCTTATCAAGTTTAAAACCAATTGATATTCCTAATATAAGCGACATATCTAATCTCCCAAAACAATTATTTGAAGCCCCAAAAGTAACAACTCAAAAATCTCTTCAAATTTCAAATGATTTGTCTACTTCCATAAGCAAAAACAAACTAGGAAGTTTGCAAATGACAAGAGTAGTTCAAACTGAACTTACAGTAAAAGATTTCTCATCATGGGATTATTTAAAAATATTAGTGAGAGATCGAGATAAAGAGATAACAAAGCTAACTGAAAAAATCCATAAACTTGAGAAAATTGAAAAAGAATTTAATGCCCAGAAAAAAGAAATATTTGAAAATAAATTGACAATGCAGGAAATCGCTAAGAATAACTGTAGAGAATGTGAAGAAAAAGCAAAGAAACTCGCAGAAAAAATTGAGGAAATTAAAGAACTTAAGCAAGCTATGGCTAAAAATGAAAACAATAATATTGAATTAGAAAAGACTAGAGATAAACTCAGAGAGTCTTTTATAATATTAAATAAAAAGGATGAGAAAATCAAAGAAATAAATGAAAATCTTGATGAACTCAAGAAGAAAGTTGAACAATTTTCATCAGAGCAAGAGAATTTCGAAAGAAAATCTACTTATGATGATATAAGAATGCACAAAAACGAATGGAAAGCTCACCCAAAGATGAACTCAAGCATAAAAATAAAACCTCATATCAAAGATATAAACAATAACAACAGAGAAGTCCATTCTACAAGTCCAAACATAAACCATTCAGGGAATATAAAAAATGCCAAAGTTCACCGACAATATTTTTCCAATTCAAAATCCAGCCAAGAACGTGAAGAAAAACACGGTCACAAAACTCCAGATGGGTTGATTTTATCCAAATATTCTAATGATATAACAATAAACGCATTAAACTCTGAAATTGATTTATCTTTCTCAATAAACAATTCTGATAGCCCCTACCCTCAACTAGCCGAAAAACAACAAAATCATTCATTAAATCATATAATCCATAACAAACTCAAATCTAATAAATCAACAAAATATAGAGAAATCATGAAAAAATTAAACATAACTAAAGCAGAATACCTAGTATTAAGTAAACAAGCAAGAAAAGAAATTTATCAAATACTTTTACTGCATACAAAAAAATGTGGTTCAGAATGCGAACATTTAAAACGAGCTATGATGATCAGATATAAAGATAAAGGTTTATTATATCCTACAAAAAAATACACTATAGTTAAAGAATAACTTTTAATATAATTTTGCATAAAAATATTGAAGTATAAAGTAAAAAATATTATAATTCAAGAGTTATTAAAGGGTTTTTATGTGGGAGATTTTATTTTAGATTTTTTGATGAGTTTTGTGAGATGTTTTATATATAAAAACAAGAATTACAATTTAGCGGTTATATGAAAAAATCTTTAAGGGATGTGATTTAAGATACTTATAGGTTTTTAATAATATTATGTAAATATGATTTTTCTATATTTGATAAGATATTTGAGAGATAAAAACATGATTTAAGCATGCTTGTTGAAAAGAATCTCACAAAAAAAATACTCATAATATGGAATTTATTGGAGCTTTGAAAGTTAAAGACGGACTGTTTATAGGAGATGAGTTCTCAGCACAAGATCTAGAGTTTGTTGTTGCTAATAAAGTGACACACATTATAAACTGCGCATCTAAACAAGTTGCTAATCATTGGGAAGCTATAGGTGTAAAGTATTTCCCACTATATTGGCAAGACAACGAAAGCCAAATAATTGTCGATAAAAAAGGTCAATTGTTTAACAAAATCTATGACTTTATCGAAAGCACCTTATCAATAGGTGAAAGCGTATTAGTACATTCAGTTAGAGGTCAATGCCGATGTATATGTGTAGTATCAAGTTATATGATGCGAAAATACCGATGGAATCTCTTCAAAACCCTAGAGTTTTTGAATTTCCGAAGGCCTGACATGGAAGTTCGGCCTAATTTTCTCAGTCAGTTAGCTTTTTTAGAAAAAAAATACAACAAAAAAGGCTATATTACAACAAGTGATTGGACTGAAACTCAAGGGTTAACTGAAGAAGAGCTTCTTATAAGAAATACTTATATGAATGCTCAACTTGGCCCAATTGTTGAAGAAACAGATCCTAATGATAAAGAAAAATCATTTGTAGTCAATTGGGCTGATAATGGTGAAGATGATAAAGAAAAACTTATTGATATTATGCATCCAGGAGCTAAAAACCCTATAGAAAATGAAACAGTTATTATAAGATCATGTCTTAAAGGTGGAGTTCAAGAATTTAGAGTTCCTATTTATAAACCGAAAAAAAAAACTATGAAAAAAGTTGAAGAGCTTATTGGGTCGATACCAAAACAGGTTGAAAAAGTATCAAAGATTAATGGAGATGAATTGATGAAGCTTACAGCTTCACTTGAAGAAAGCTGGAAAGATGTCAAGAAACCGAAAAAAGCTTCGGTAAAAAATAGTTTACAGACTAGGAGCTTTAGTGTTACACAGAAAAATATTAAAGAAGGAAGCTCGCCTGGTAAAAAGCACAGACCTAAGACTGGATATTCACCAAATCGATCTAAAAGATATTAAAAATAAAATGATTTTGGATTTTTTAAGTTTTGATTTTACATGATGATTTCATAATAAAAATATATAAGCCCATATTAGTTTATGCACTTACGTGAGCTAAGCTTTTCTATAAGCAATTCTTGGAAATCCTGCATATTCATTTCATGATCATTCTCACTAAACAGTTCTTCTAAAAACTGTTGTTTGATTGTCTCGTCAATCTCTAGTCCTCCTGAAAGCATGTTCACAATCTCTTCTTTTGATATTACTCCATTAGCATCCTGATCAAAAATAATAAAAGCCCTTTGCAAATTTTCTCTAGAAAGCCAAGTTTTACTTTCTACTGCTGCCCTTAAAAACTCAATATACTCAATACAGTCTTTTTTACTTCCTTGCCTTATGTTAAAGATTTTCTCGGTTTCTTCTACAGCTTCGATTTCAGCCATAGTCTTTTTAAAATGCATTAAGAGTTCGCTTTTTGATATAACTCCATCGCCATCTGAATCTATAGCTTTAAATGACTTTTCTAATTTTATCAGTTCTTGGGACATCATAACTTGTGTAAGTATAAAAGTTTGTATAGCTTCCTTAAGCTTTGTTGTCCTATTAAATTGCCTTAACCTATTTAATGACCTTTCAATTTCTTGATCATCCCTAGTTTCAATACAATTAGACACCCAAGGATCCTTAAAAGCTTCAGCAGCAGAAATTCTTTTTTTAGGATCTTTTTCTAGCAATTTACTAATAAGTGTTTTAGCTTCAGCAGATACATTATTCCATATTTTTGAATCCATTTTATACACACCCTTACGAATTCTTGATACAATTTGATACGATGACAATCCTGAAAAAGGAGGATTTCCTGACAGTAACGCATACATAATAACCCCACAGCTCCAAAGGTCGCATTTTTCAGTATAAAACCCATCAAAGACTTCAGGAGCCATATAATACAACGATCCCATCATACCTTTGATTTGTGAATCTAATGATATAAATACAGCAGTATCAAAGTCAATAATTTTCAAACTTAAATCCCCTTGTTTTTTAGTCTCAAGGAGGATATTCTCAGGTTTTAAATCTCTATGGATTATCCCTTTACTATGTAAATGTTGAACTCCAGCAAAAATTTGTTTCATTACAGCAGATACTTGACTTTCTTCTAATCTTTGTAATTCGCTTATTTTTGAATATAAATCCCCACCTTCAAAATACTCCATAACTAAATAATATTTGTCAAAAGAATCAAAGAACTCATAAAGTCTTAATACACAAGGATGATCAATGCTTTTAAAAATCTCAACTTCTCGTAAAATCCAGTCCATATCTATGCTTTCTTGAGTTTCGTTATCTTTTTTTATTATTTTTACTGCCCGTCTGTCATTAAGCCGCTTATGTGTTCCAATACGAACTTCTCCGTATAGACCTTTACCTATAACATGACTATCTATGTTGTATACATCATGAAAACTTTGCTGGTTTTGTAGGACGAAGACCCCTGGGTTATAGGTTAAGTCTTCTATGCTTTGAGGCTTTTTGATGGTTTGCTTTGGCGCTTCGATTGAATTCTTTGTGCAAATAGCTCCCATTTATTTGTGAAATAGGAAAAGAGTTTATGTTTTGGGTGAATTTGAAGCTTTTTGTGACGTAGACTGGAATAGATTTTATTAAGTTATATGGTTTATAAATTTATTGAATTTTTTTTTGGGATAAAAATTTTTGGTTGAAAATATGAAATTTAGTTTATAAGATAAGGTTATGCTATTTCAGGTATTAGGATTACTTTTTTAAGTAGAATTTAGTTGGCAGAGATCAATGAGGAAAATTATTCAAATATCATAACGCTTTTATTTTACATTATTTCAAGCAAATTAACAGTACTCTTTACCATTATAGTTCACTTATAAAACTAATTACTTACTGTAACTAAATTTCAATAGAAATCAGTACCAAAAAAATAACATCATTATATATCAGAAAAATAGCTTTAGCTATTTAATACAAATTTTCAATCTAAAAAAAAACTTAATAACTTATAATTATTAATACTCATTATAGTCTTATTACTTGCAAAGTAATAAAAAAATATTATAAGTTTTATATGTATTTTAAAGTAATATAAAGAAATAATTACCATAAACCTGAAATGATTATATTAAACGCACTTCAAAAAAAAAACAGTACTTTTTTATCTTATAACACAAAAATCTAATCAATTTAAATCAACTATAAGCATTTATTATCTAAAATTATCTAAACAGGAGAATAATAAGGGGGCATTTAAAGTGAAATTTTACTTTGAATATGGCTGGATAATGGGAAATCCTCCCAAGCCATAGAATGCAAGTTCAAAAATCCTTCATCATAAAGTATTTTAGCCATAAAACTCTTTCCTATCAGCCATCCCTAAGCAGACATGAAAAAACCCTATCACCAATTTAACTTAAAAATCCTTGCTAAACCTAATATCCAATAAGAATTACTAAAGATTTCAAAAAATCTTAGCTGAAAAAGCATCTCTTATGATATAAACATAAATCACTTAAACAAAAGAACTTATTTCTTACTTAAATGATTGTAAATATAAATATCATACCTATCAGAAACCTATAAATTAAGGGATCTGAGATTCAAACTGCTAAAAAGACCTTGAAATATGGTATGAAGATTTTAAAACTAGGCTTTAAGATAATAAAGTTGTCTGATAAACTAGATCAGACCTGTATGAGTTAAAGGAATAATCAATTTATTAGGAAAAAATCAGAGGATTTTTTCTAAAGAATTTCAGGGTACAACATCCAATCCAATAAAATGAGAGGGATCTTAATAGAAAAAACAAGAAAAAAAGATAGTCTTAGAATAAACATTATATAATTTAAACCTATGCACTTCCGTAATTTCTAATGCTAAGTGGAAAATAATCTTACCTTTACATCCAACATCTTTTATGAGAGTTAAATCATAGCCACGAATAATAATTACATACAAAATGTTTGGTACCAATTATTTTCAGGAAAGTCTTGAAGGTTATGATCAAGGACTGATGCAACAAGAAATGCCTGGGTTTTTCCTACCCACATTTGACCAATTTAACATGGACATGCTACCAAAAGACTTTCTAGGAGTCCCAAAACTAAATGATCTCGAGGCACCTGACCATACACAATTGTTTCAATTTTTTGACCAAGCAATGCAAAATATGCCTGAAGAATTCAAACCTTGGTTTCAATTCCCTTTCGACTTTCATGCACCTCCTCAACCTGATTTTCCCCAAGTATCAAAGCAAACACTAACACAGCTTCCTAATACCCTTTCTCCACAAAGTAAAATAGGATCTATAACCTTAGAAGAAAGAAAAATAAAAGTTCAAAAGTTCCTTGAAAAAAGAAAGCGAAGAAACTTCAAGAAAAAGATTTCTTACATGTGCCGAAAAAAAGTAGCAGATAAAAGAGTACGTATTAAAGGGAGATTTGTGTCTAAAGTGCAAGCAGAAGAAATTTTAAGCGAGAAAACTAAGGTTGTTGGTAGTGATTTAAACTAAGCTAATATTATTTCTGTTAATATCTAGAATGCAAGTTGGTCTATTGTCAAGATAATGTGGGAATGGAAGCTCAGTATTTCTTCCTAAAGATACATCAAGCCCAATATTGATATTTTGAATTCCGTGTGGCTTTTGGGATAAGACATTTCTTTCCATAAGAAGCTGAAAGGGTAAAGCTGATCCATAAGTAGCCGATAATATTCTCATATTTTCCTGTTCCCTTCTGAAAATCTCAGCTTTTCTATTCGTAAGCTCTTCCATTAATATTATATTATCCATTTTATTCTTTCAGCAATTTGAAATAAGTTTATCTAACAAAGCTTGAACAGGTTTCAATAACAATTCTTCCTCAGTCAAAATAGAAGACATTTCCTCAACTTCAGTTTTCGTCAAAACCCATCCAGTCTCTATAATCCTCCTCCATAATTCTAATAAAAGTAACTCAGGATTACTAGGTTCATACCTTCTTCGTTTAAAATCATCTAATATTTCAAAATACCCTAAAGCTTGAGAAAAATTCCTATGTTGTCTTTTACGCTTTTTATGCTCAATAGTTTCTCTAAAATCATTAAATTTTTCAATAGAATGATGCTTGTTTTTATATTTTTCTTTATCATCTTGTATAAGAGCGATTTTTTCTTTTATCGAATAAGGCCGATCTTTTGAGATTTTATCAAGAATATCAGTGAGTTTTCTGTTTTCAACAGCTTTGCTACGATAAAAATCCCTAAGACTCTCTTCTAGTCCTCCTTCAGCTTCTGCTGATAGGCTTAAGGATTTTGATGCTGGGCTGACATTAACACTACTTGATATTTTTTTTTGTGCAGCGTAAAATGTTGGCATTGCATAGTATTGGTTCATGACTTTTCTAAGTTCTTCATTTTTCCTGGTTTCTGTAAGAGAAAAATCAGGCTTGTGGTAGTTTGCATAGATTTTCACTTGTGTAACTTTCCGGTTACGTTTTTTTTCTTCTAAAGCCGCAAGTTTGAGGTCAAGGATCTCTTTAAGCTTACCTATTTTTTCAGCAGCTTTTTCTATACGGTAAAAAAGTTCGTCTTTTCCTTTCCTCACTACGAATTCTACACCTTTAGCTTGAAGGAACTCTTCAAAAGTTGGTAATACAATTGGGTCTTCAATTTTTGCGCTTGTTAAAGGTACGTATGGCTGAGGTTTTTCATCAGAAAAATCCATTTGCACAGTTTTTGGGGTTTTTACTCTTTCTTGCCAGGATGATTGGAGGCTTGAAATATTCCGAATTATAGGTGGGGAGACTGCTTCTTTAGATATATAAGTGCCTATAGTCCTTTTACCTGCCCGGCTCATTTTGACTCGTTCGTTTATTTCTTTTATTGAAGTTGAAAGACGTTTTTTAATTAAATATCCAGGAGAGTCTGAGACTATTATAGATGTATCTGTACTTGCAACTGAACGTTTGTAAGCTGTTGAGTTAAGTTTGCGACTTTTTTCTAATGAACTTGAAGGCTTGGATCTTAGCATTTGTGTCATTACTTTGATTTCACGATTTATGTTTAATAGTCTTTTCCGTCCTTGTGCGCCGATTTTTCTTGGGTATATCATGCTGCTTACTTGCTCAAGACCTAGAGCGAGTTGATATGTTTTCTCTAAAGTCTGTTTAAGATTTTCGACTAGGTCCATATTACGATTCATTATATATTACTTATCTTCTTCTTTGATATTGAGTAATTTAGCAAGGATGCGAAATAATTTAAGTATGGACTATTGATTAGAGTAAGAATTTTTGGTAAATGCTTTGGAATTTGTAAGAAGATTTGAATTTTTTTAATGTTAAATAGATTGTAAGTAGTAAATTTACAATAAAATTATGGATTTTTTTTTGGTTCTGGAGTTATAATATTGACTGGTAAAGAAATGAAAATTATGAATGATTTAAGAGGATTATTAGTGGAATATAAACTTTATATAAATATAAAAGCACTGAATAATTTGCTTTCTTATGCATTGTATAAATTAAAATATTTTCATTCCAAATTAAAATCTGGACCAAAGAAATATTTTGCTTTGCTTATATGATATTTTTATCTTCAGCACTTTGAAATTAAAAAAAAACATGAATTTTTCCTCTAGCAAAAAAAGAAGATATATCAAATATCTAAGAAAAAGCAATAAATATAAATACTAAGCTATTATTTTAGATATCTTTACGATAGTCTGTAGTAGATTTTATTAAAATCTATTTTTAGTTTTAGCATTTTTTTTAATGTTTAAAACTTCTTGCTTGTTTTCTGACTAAATAAATATTCTTAATACATAAACTTAATAAAATATCTACTTAAATTCAAAGCCTATTATTTTTTTAGATAATCAATCTAGTTTATAAATAAAAAATATTAGTGATTTTAATTAATCTCATAAGTTTTTTAGGGTTAAAATCGTTTTCAAACTTTATACGGGCTATAAAAATTCATAACTTTTGTAATATAGTAAATAAAGCTAACATTAATTTGATATATAGAAACAATATAAATTATTATAAGTATTATTGGACAAAATGATTCCTATCCTTATATTTTTGTATCAAAAAAAAATTTTTTTCTTTCGGTAGATGAATGAAAGATTACTTTATTTTATAATTTCATGATTTAGTCATCATTCAGGTTTTACATATTTATTACTGTTCCTAAACTATCAATTAATGAGAATTTCTATTATAATTTGTTTATTTGTAATCGGTTAATGCAAAAAGTTTTATATAGTTTATATATCCATATTATCTTAACATTATTTTAAGTTGATTTCTATTATTATATGTATATTTTTTAAGTCTTTAGCATTGAGTTCTTAATCAAATTGAAAATAAAATCAATTAGTATAAAGAATAATTTTTTAAAGTAATATAGTATTAGATGTTTTTATAAATTTTAGGTATAGTAAATATATATTAGAAGTTGCGGCTGAATATTCTATTGAAGTTATGCTAGAACTAAATCCTACGAAAAAACATACTAAAAAATTATAAAATTATAAAAATATATTATCAAACAAAACTGGAAAATAGAAATTTAAAACAAGATATTATTCTTAAATGAAAGCATTTGGCATTCTAAAATAATGCCTTAATGATAATAGGAATATCTTTTTTTATAACCATATTTTTTTTTGAAGCTTTTTAGCGACATTTTTTTCTTAAAAGATACAGGCATTAAGAACTAATAAATTAATAGCCTAGTCACTAATTTATTTTATTATGGATATTTTTTTTATCTTGCTCTATAAAAATTCAAGCATTATTGAGTATGAAAATAAGTATCTTCTTGATAAAAAATACTAATAGCATGAATTTAGCTAAGATTTTTATAGAATCTATGCATATATATTGGTGTAAATCAGTAAAGACTATGAAATTTTTATAATTAAAGCATATAAATATAATAATAATTTTCATTTTGAACATTTTATATGATAAAAATGCTAATTTATTATATATAGTTATTATACTATGGTATACTAGATGAAATAGAATACTTGTAATTAAGTTTTGTAGTAATCATAGATTAAAAGTTAATTTAAGGTAATTTTTATAATTTATTAGCTTTTAATTGAAAAATAAATATTCTGATATGCTTGGTATTGGGATAATAATAGTTATAGGGAAATTATATGATAATTTTAAAAGTTCATTGAAAATGCTGTTATTTTATGCTATAAATAAGGTTATTGAATTTTTTATAATAAGATTTTAAGAGTGGGTAGTTTGAGAAGCAGTTGGATAATAACTGTGATAATGTTTTTAATAATAACTCGCTAGAATGTATTTACTAAGTGAACTATAATGCCTTTTAAAGTATTATTTTAGTATTAATTTATCTGATAATATGAATACTTCTGAAAATATGAATTTTATATCTTTAATAAATACTAATCTTTATAGAGCTTGTATTCAATATTACCCCTTTGATCGAAGTTTTCAAGTAAATTTAATGCTAATTATTAATAGTAATTAATAAACTTTAAAGTAATAATTTTAAAATCCTTTGAAGCTTAAAAAATTAACTATTTATAAGCTCATAGAATATAATAATCTAATCTCTATCTTAAACTAAAACTAACCTTAAAATTTCATAAAAAGTATCTAAATAGAAAGCCCAAGTTCAAAAAATCAAAAAAAATAGATATTATTATATTAAAAACAATATTACTACGAGTATCAGAGAAAAAAAGAAAAAATATCTTTTGCAAAGTAATGCTTACACTTCTTCGTTAACTTATCAGTATATAAAAGTTGTTGGTCTAAACATTACAATAATATTTTCTATAGATAAACATCCTGTGAATCTTTTTCTATAATAATAATCACTTGTTTATAAGTCTTTGGTAAAAGATATTTTTCCTATCTTTTAAATCCTCATCGCTTTGATACTGAGAAAAAAAATGGAAATATCTTTTGCCATATATAAAGATGATTTTTTTCCTAGTTTAGAGCTTTAAACTCCTCTAAAAATTAGATTAGTTTAATTTATTGTTTTTAAAGAAATATTAGGATGATAATTTGTGGAATTTGAAAAAAATAGTATTCATTCAGCTTCAATATTTTGGACTTTAGGGATTTATGATTAAAAGAGTATAAGGAAAAGAAATAATAGCGAAACTTTAGGATATTCACTTTTTTTAAAGTTTTATATAGTTTTTTTGTACTTATTTTCCATATAACAATTAAATTATCCCTTAGAATTTATTAATAAGATTGAATGAGACTATACTTATTTTTCATATAACAGTTATATTATCGCTTAGAATTTATTAATAAGATTGAATAAGACTATACTGAAGTTTTAAATAATAGTTTTATTGAAATATGATGGAAATATTTTCTGATCAAATGCTTGATAAATGCTATTTAAGATATGCACTATATCTAATAAACTAGAATCATAAAAACTAGAATAAGAAAAATTAATTTTTCGAGTTTAGAATCAATATCTACAACTATATATTATATTAACTTAACAAAATATAAAATTTGTACCTATATGAAAAAAATATGAGATAATCGATTTATCATACCAGTAATAGAAAAAAATATAGCTTGTACTGCAAATTAAACAAAAGAAACAGCAAATAGAATAAGAAGAAAACTAAATTAAAATAAAATCCACATAACAGAAATAATGAGTATTAAATAAAATAAAATTCAAAGTATTTACTAAAAACTACAATAAAATCTTAAATAATAAAACATCCTATCACATTTAAACTACATCTCAATCTAAACAAAAATAAAAAAACTATCTTAAAACAACAAAATACATAGCCTTTAACTGCATAAAATTATATAAACTAATCATTAATCAAACTTGAATGCTTGCTTGGGGCCATATCATTTAGCCATTCATCTTTAATAAGAATACGATTCTGGTTTCTAATCTTCTTTCCACATCCTTCACATCTATTATCCTCACTACACGTATAATAATTTAATTCAAGATTTTCTCTTTTCAAACATTGTGGGCATTGTTCAAAGTTGCTAGCATTAGCATAAGTTTCTTTTATATAATCTTTTTGTATATTTTGGACTATTTCCATATCTTGATAATTCCTTCCCATGAAATAATTATCTGCAATGATCAAAGCATCACGTATAAAGTAAGCTAATATTGTCTGAGCTATAAATGAACATATTAATAGAACTCTAAGGACTCTTATAGAACGAGGGTAATTTTGACACTTATCAGTAGCTACTCGACATAAATCTTCAAGTTCTTGTTTTCCAAGAAGACCAATAGAATAGCTTAGTGACCTAAATATTTTCTTACATCATAACATAAGCTAGGATTCTTGTTTTATACCTTGAAAATATAGAATTGACTCCAAATAGTAATATGGCTGATACTTCAACTAGCTGTTTATATTATACAGTGATTGTACATCCAATAAATTCATCGGTACTGATGTCTAAGGAGAGGATTGAGACGGTTAAAGCAAAGACAAAGCTCAGTGCGCACATTAAATAAAAAAGCCTTCTGGAGATTATCTCAATTCTTTTGTACTTAGCTGACTTGGGTTTGGGCATATTATTAGTATATTTTCTCCTTATTTATATATATTTGAGATTTATACCATGAGAAGTGATTTAAGGTTTTTTATTTAAAGTCAAGGGCAATTCATGATAGAAAGAATAAAATTTTCAGAATCAGTTTGGGAGTGGCAATTTAATTACTACAACAACAACATTTTTAATATCAATTCCTATAACATTTTTCTAACCTTATCAAAAACCTTAGAATTTCAATTTTATACTTTTCTAACATTTTGAAAATGAACTACTATATCACCAACGAGGAATACGATGAACTATCAGCAAAAATAGACGCAAGCCTTGAGAACATCTCTTATTCCGACTCTGATGAAAAAGAAGAACAACAACAAATCCCAGAATACATTCCTGTCTCATCTTCAATAATGGAATCTGCAAACTGGAAGCGCTTCATAGAACTAGGTCAACAAAATGAAAAAGACCAACTTCTTCTAAGTGCCCAATTTACTGAAGCACTCAGCGACCTCCGTGAAGCAACAAATGATGCAAAAATTTCTATACCCGAAGAAGAAACTATGCCTCAAGTTTTAGTAGAAATCCAAGAAAATCCTGAATTTGAAGATAGTCCAAAAATCTCCCCCAAAAACTCCCCAAAAAATACTGTAGAATTCGAATTCCCATCTCAAGAAAAATCATTAAAAAACTCAGAATCAGATTCGCCGGTAATTCATTGGGATATACAAAAACTTAAAGAAGAAAATGAAAGATCTCAAATGGCTGAGGAAGATATGATATCACAACTTGTTGAGCAATGGACTAAAAAAGAACAAATTTTAAAGAAAGAAGAACAAAAAAAAGATCAGAAGCGAAAACAAGAGATTGAGAAAAAAAAAGCGGAACGTGAGAAGATTTTAAAAGAACAAGAAGAGATTAGATTAAAAAAAGAAAGAAAAGAGAAAAAACGTCAAGAAAAGCTTAGGATTGAGAATTTGCGTAAAGCTGAAGAGAGGAAAAAAGAACTTACTGAGAATTTTATAATGAGAAAAGCTGATGAAGAGTCTCGATTGTATAGAGAGAGTTTGAAGATTTTACAAGAAAAACAAAATATTTCTAGGGAAAACAGGTTAATGAAATTCCAAGATCAATTTTCCCAATTGTATCGCGACCTTGTTCCTATAAAAAAATCTCAAGGACATGTTATAACAGAGACTTCATCATATTCTCTTCCAAATTTTAACAAGAAATCTTACCCAACAACATTATCTTTTCCTGAAATTTATATAGAAGACACTAACCCAAGTCTAAGTCAATCTTTTAAATCATTACCATTACCAAAAGCTATAATCATAGAAAAAATTCCTAATTTAGGTGAAGATATTGATACACTTGCCCCAACTTTAAAAGACTTTTTCCCTTACCCACTGGATTCCAAAAGTAAAAGTCTTGAAGTAAAACATGAAGAAATTCGTTCAATATCAGGCCTGAGCTATTTTTCTAATCTACAAGTATTAGTTTTAAGTCTTAACAAAATCAGCAAAATCAATAACCTTCCTAGTACACTTTTACATTTAGATTTATCACAAAATCAAATCACTTCTATCCCAGACCTCAATTTACCCAGACTTGAAGAACTTATTTTAGACCTAAACCAAATAACTCAGATTTCTGGGCTTAAAAACTGTGTCAATCTCCGCACAGTATCTTTAAACAATAATAAAATCAGCTCAATCACAGGGTTAGAAAAATGTGGTTTACTTGAAAAACTTTTACTTTATAGAAACAACATCGAAGAAATTGTCCAGTCAACTTTTTCCCCAAATCCTTATATAACTTTTTTAGACCTTGGTCGGAATAAACTGACTTCAGTGAATTTCCTTGGGCCTTTGCATTTGATAAAATCACTTTTATTGTATCACAATCAAATATCTTCAATACAAAAACTAAACCAACCATTACTTCAAGAACTTTGGCTTTCTGGTAATTCTCTTAAAAATTTGGATTTTATTGTTTCATGCCCTTTGTTAGAAACTTTAAGACTTGAAGATAATGCTATAAACTTGATTATCCCTTATAATTGTCCTGTGCTGAAATATTTTAATATTTCATTTAATAATATTCAAACTTTTGCTGATGTACTTCTGTGTATAAAAGGTTGTCGTAATTTAGTCTCATTTTCATTTAATGACAACCCTTTATTAAACCTCCATTTGGATCTTATATCATTTTATAATGAAACTATAGTCAAAGCATTACCTTCGATATTAGAACTTAATAATACAGGTCGAACATCTTTAGAAAAGCCTTTTTTATATAAAGGATCTTTAGCAAGAAAGGCTTTTGAACTTCATCAAATCGATGTGTTTTTACAGAAAAATAAAAGAAAAAATGAAGTTGTTAGATATGTTAAACAGGAAATGAAAGAATTACTTATGAAAATACCTGCTAAAGTGTATGGAATTTTAGAACAAGAATGCGAATTTAATACTAAAGGAGTTGAGTATTTTTGGTATGAAGCAAGAAAAGATATGTATATAGAGATTAAAGCTATACTTGTTATACAAACATGGTGGAAATATGTTTTGTTTAAAAAATATAGGATTATTAAAAGGTATTCTGGATTTATTGAAGAAATTGTGAAGATTCAATCTGTTTATCGTGGGTATAAAGCTAGAAAAAGTTGTAAGAATTTGAGGTATAATCCAAAAAAAATTGTGAAAATACAAGCTTTGTATAGAGGGTATAACTTGAGGAAGAAGATGAAAAAAGCTCTGGATAACGCTAAAATGAAAGATTTGGATTTGGATGAGTTTAAAGAAGTAAATCTAGATGATATTGACATGAATTACGATTTTCAAAATGAACTTATAATCCCTAAAAACCTTGACTTAAAAAAATTCTTGCAAAATCCTCCAATAGAAGAAACAAAAACCCCTAAGCTTCCTCCACTTAAACCCCCTTCACAACCTAAACCTCAAGGAAATCTTTTTAACCGTTCAGTTTCAGGTGAAAAATCCTTACAAACAAGCACACAAAGCTCTCTACCCCCACTTCACAAAAACAAAACCAAAGAAGAAATGGAAAAGCATCTAGACGAATGGGGATTCACAAATAACGACGTAAAAGAAGCACTTCAATACCGAATGCTAAAAAACATTCATCGCAAAAGCAAAAATAAACATCTAACCGCTGATGAGCGCCTTGAAAAATTCCGAAAAATATCTCGAAAGTAATTAAGCTGAATAACTTTAACTTTTTAAAACTAATAATTTCTAACAATACTATATCTTATCATTGGCTTGGATTTTTCAATAAGTTGTTTCAAATTGACTCCTTCTTTAAAGCTATAAATGCCTTTAGCAGGTGAAATCTGGTTATAGTTTTCTATGCAAGGCTTAGCTATTGTGATTTCTTGAGATTTTTCTCTATGTAATCTTGGGTTTGGAGCAGGTGTTCTAACAGCTTCTTCTGGTCTTGATCCCATTTCTGTTAGTAGTAATTCAGGAAGTGATTCAGTAGATCTTCTATGTTTTGGTGTGCTTTTAGTAAGATTCGGTTTAAAAGTGCAATCTTTTTGTAAATTCTCAACTTTTTTCTTATCAGCTTTTTTAGCTTGAGAAACCTTTTTCTTAAGAAAAAACTTTGTTTTTTCTACTAGAGTCATCTTGAAAGGATTGGCCATAGGGTTTTTTATTTTTTTCCCAGGACCTCGAGCTGAGAAAGATTGCTTTATTGATAAAAGATCAGGGCCTGGGATTGTGTCTTGTGGTCGGATTAATATTTCTACTGGTTCAGGTTTTTTTGTACTATCTATCATCATTTTCACTTCAGACTTATAGCGTGGAAGACTAAGTTTTGTTGACTTTATGCTTATTCTTGGGACTGGGGTAAGACTTTCTAGTTCTTGGGATTTTTGTCTAAGTCTTTGTTGGGCAATTTTCGCTTGGGATTCTTGATGCTTTTTTAAAAGCTGGTCTTCAATGCTTGGAGTCTGTTTGTGGAAAACTTTTGAGCTTTTCGGGGCAGATTTCAATTGTTCAAGGGTCATATGGATTTCTGCAATCGAATCCAAGTCTAGTTCTGGAGCTTCGTTATTAAGTAGTCTTATGCTGCTAAGATTGGAACTCATTAATTAATTGTTAGACAATAATTTAATGTATTTAATTATCAAATACAAGTTTCTATGTTGATTTCATAAGAAACTATTTATATCATTTAAAACTATTAATAGCTATAAGCATATCGTGTGAAAAATATAATCTAAAATAAGGTTAATATATCAAAAAATTTACAGGGAATAAAAATATATAGTTTATAAAATAGAAAAGATAATTATTTAATTTTATTTATGGAAACACAATATTGCTATCAATAGAACCCTGATCATCTTTAAATTCACAAATAAAAGGTGAGGTTTTACCATCAGTAAACCCTTTAGCAACTTTAACTTCTAACTCTGTAAGCTGAAAAACGCTTAGCCTAGAAGGTATGATTGTAAAAGTGTCTAGATTAAGATCAATAGGTTTGTTAGTATCAAAATGTGCAGGGATTTTCTGTTTAAAAATAACAGCAACAATATTCTTTATAACACTCTTATATTTATAAGGATTTAAAGGAGGATCTCTCCATATTTTCTTCAAATATTCATGTGTTGTTTGGTTATTCATAATAAGATAACTATGAAATAATGTTAAAAATAACACAAACCACATAGTCTAAATTACCCTTACAATAGCTGTATAAAGTAAAAACACCAAGCTACCCCCAGAATTTTCAAGGATTTTATACAAAACTTGTTCTCCATTTTCAGTTTTTTTCATGATATGCAAAGCTACTAATCTTATTTCAATCAAAGAAGATATCGAGTTGAAAATTATTAAAGCTGTTGTTGAGTATAGGAAAAATAAATATAAACAGTAGTTTTTTTTCCCAATACAACTACCAACCCATGGACAATGGTGATCGAATTTCTCAACACAAAGTCCACAATCAGAACAATGAGAAGTTCTTGGTGGGCGTAATATTAGACCTAATTTTATTTTACATGCTGAACAATATTTTATTTTTAACATTCTACCGTTGAATGGGATTTGCATATATTGCTTGTGAAGTGCACATTCTTTTGTAGGATTTTGCAATAAAGCTTTTGTTAAAGTTGGAGCTCCACGAGGACCTTTTGCGAAAGGTGGGAGTTGTTTTGGGATATATCCGGGGTCACTTGTAGAAACTTTTATATGAAAGTATAAAGAGAGGCAATAAAGTAAAAAACTGGCTATGATGATTATTGGTTTATGAGAGAAGAATCTACCAGTTGTACATAGAAAAAGAATCTCAGGGATGAGGATCATAGAAAATGAACAAATTGCTCGGCGGAAGTTTGGACCCATCATAATTTTTCCTTTACAGAAAAATTTGCTTTTGCCAGGCCAAAGATTGTATGCTTTAAATATGTCTTTGCTTTTACTATTGTTGGCTTTTCGCATATTTTTATAGTATATGATTTGTTGAGTTTTTTAATAAAAAAGCAATTATTATAGGTAAAATGATAAATTAAACAGTGATTTTATTATTACTTTCTTTAATATATGATTATCTAATTTTTATGTTACCTTTGTTAAATTTCAGATATTTAACCTTAGGATTCCTAATAATTAAAAAAAAAATAATAATCAATAACCCTCAAAAGCCTAAAATCTTATCTACGACAAACCATTTCAAAATCTTTGATTAAATCTATATTATCAAATAAAAACTACTTCAACACAATCCATAAAATTATTTAATCCCCAAACATTCACAATCATCTTAAATCCCTAAACTCATAACCTTAACCACTTAAACTAAACATCTCTGAAAATTAATCTAAAACTTTTATCTAATATGCAAAAGTTTCGAGAAATAATCTCCCACTACTCATCCCGAACTCTGCCCAAGGCAATCCGCATAGTCGAAATGGGTCCACGAGATGGTCTCCAAAGTGAGAAAAAAATCCTCCCCTCAGACATTAAAGTTGAATTCATAAACCGTCTATCAGAATGTGGCTACAAAAACATAGAAGTAACAAGTTTTGTCTCTCCTAAATGGGTTCCACAAATGGGTGACAACTTAGAAGTCTTTCAAAGAATATACAAAAAACCAGGAGTCACATATTCAGCTTTAACACCAAACGTAAAAGGCTATGAATCAGCCAAAAGCGTTGGTGTTCCTGAAGTGGCGATTTTTGCATCAGCAAGTGAAGGTTTTAGTCAAAAAAACATAAACTGTAGTATTGAAGAAAGTATACAAAGATTTAGATCTATAATGCATTCAGCTTATATTGATAAAATACGTGTTCGTGGATATATTTCTTGTGTATTCGGGTGTCCTTATGATGGGGAAATTAGTCCTGAAGCTGTCCGGTCAGTAGCTTTAAAACTTAAAGAAATAGGGTGTTATGAAATCTCACTTGGAGACACAATAGGAATAGGCACACCAACAAAAACTAAAGCACTTATTGAATCTGTACTTTATGATTTAGCCCCTTCAGAAGTCGCTGTACATTTTCACAACACTTTTGACAGAGCATTGGAAAATATATTCACAGCTTTAGAAATGGGAATTACTACTGTTGACTCTTCTATTGCTAGCCTTGGTGGATGCCCATATGCTGATGGGGCTACTGGGAATGTTAGTACTGAAGATGTAGCTTTTTTATGTCAAGAACTTGGAATTGAGACTGGACTTGATATTAATGCTTTGTGTAGGACTGCTAATTGGATGTCGAAAATATCTGGGATACCTAATAGAAGTGTTTATCAAATACATGAATAGCTAAGATTAAAGTTAAGGGTTAGTTATTTGAGGGAGGATGAGAAGTAATTACGAATTGTTGGCCCAATTACTTTGAAGGTTATGTAATGACCCAGCCCGAACATCAGACCTTTGATAAATGGTTGCGCCCAATAAGCGATTTTGTTAGAGAGGGGTTCTTTATCGTGATGACTATTCATGGCTTCATGCTCCATTTTATTATAGGATTTAAATGATGAGATGAAGGGTTAGGAAAAGAAATGATGGCTTTTTAGTAGTTGGAATAAGATGATGTGGTTTAAAGGTAGTTTATAGAATGCGACTTTGGAATAAAAATTGGGGAAAATGTGAGGAAATTTAGTTTTAGGCTTTGAAAATTATGATGATTTTGTGTTATAAATATTTATTGTTTTGATATTTTATTGGGTTTAATTACATTTTGTGATACAATCAATTTTTTGTTATTTCCTTAAAGTTTTAGCATGGTTTAAGTAAAATAAATTTTCGTGAAATTAAAATCAAAATACTTAAGGTAATACTTATTAACTTCACTAAAAACTTTTATTTAATCAAACTCAACAATATTATGTTAAGGAATCTGCAATTTGGTGAAAATTCAGATCGAGCATCTGCAGAAAAATCCTTGAAGAATATTATATTGTGGAAAATTTATAAAAAGCATATGCAGTAACTCCTTTTTCTTTAATATTTTGTGAATTATTAAATACAAGAAATCAGCATGCAATCATAAATCCACCTCAAATCATACAAAGCTATTCCATAAATAAAAATCATCAAATATACAACTACCACACTATTTAATTTTACATCTAATTCTTTCTAAACAAGCACTTTATCATTTTTAGTCAATCAAAAAAGCAACTCTTTATCGTAAAATATCCCTATGCAAATACCAATTTTACATAAATGCAAACAACAAAGATTCATTTCTAAATATCATTAACTGTGATAATTTATTATTCATTACTTTCAAAAACAAAAATTGTACAAAACAAAAATCTTCATAAACAAAAAATTGATAATAAATTTATAAAAACCCATTTATTTAATAAACTTCATCCATAGCAAAGTATAACAAAACTCTAATTACACTAATAAATATTTCTTAAGCATCATGACAATACTAATCTAACATAAACCATCTCTCACTATTATCTTAATCATACAAATATAAATGCAAGTAGAGCCATTAGATTATGATGACGGGTAATCTTTACATAGAACCGACGAAGTAGGTGATAAAAGCGTAAACAACGTAATGAAAAAGTATGAATCCAGTTGCCAAGTATCACGTGGTGTGTTTTCATCAAAAAGTTCAGATACAAAATTTTGGAAAACGAAAAAACCTAAACATCTAGGCCCAGTTCCCCAAGTCTGCAACAGGCTATTCGAAGATTTCTTACGTCGCCAAGAAGCGAAAAAAAAAATTGTCTCAATCATTGAAATAAAAGAAAATGAAGAAAGACAGTCTTCACTACAAATCCCAAGGACCAGCAAGAAAAATTTCTTAAGAAGTCAAAGTAAACCGGATATAAGCAAAACAATTCAACGTCTTCATGCGTATTGGGAACGTAAATGGCTTAATATAGAACTTAGAAAAAAAGAACTCTTAGATAAGGAAGAAAAAGAGTTTAATGAACTTGGTAAATATAAAAACCTTGCTAAAACTGATCCTCAAGCTTTTAGAAGACTTACTTCCCCTAGACAGATAAAAAGAAATTTACAGCAAGAAGAAGCTCAGACGAAGAAGTTTTCAATGAGACAAGCTATTGAATCTGGAAAAAGGCTTATGAATACTAAGAATGTTAGAAGCCCTTCTCCTACTAAAAAAATGATCGCGCAGAGCTTGAAGACTGAGGAATTTATTGATTTTATAAGCAAAACAACGTCGCCTTTTAAGAATTCTAAGCCTGTGGTGGGTTATAAGAATATTGATGAGATTTTTAAAAAGTGTAAAAGCAAAGCGATGCAGATGAAATATAGAGAGAATAACAATAAAAGTAACTTAACCATATCAGCTACGCAGAGTATTTCTCTTGTGGCGAACTTGTCCAATTCGAATAGTGCAACTCCAGGAAAAACATAAATTACTTTAATAATATCTTTAGTTTATTTATTAAGTAAAGGGTTTGTGGAAAAGATTACTTTTGAGGTAAAGGTTTAGATTTTTAGTGAAAGATTGTAATTAGGAAGTTGTGTGGGTTATGACTTTTTTGGATTAGCGGATTTTATTGATGTGTAAATAGAATAATGGGGTTTTAATTAAAAATATGCCTGGAGATAACTCTGAAGAGCAGAAGCAAGACAAATCGAAANGTTTTGTTTTTATTAAATCTAAAAATATGCCTGGAGATAACTCTGAAGAGCAGAAGCAAGACAAATCGAAAAAACCACCTTCANTTAATAAAAAATATGCCTGGAGATAACTCTGAAGAGCAGAAGCAAGACAAATCGAAAAAACCACCTTCAGCATACCTCTTATATACAAAAGTTGCAAGAGAAGAGATCAAAGCCAAAACTCCTGATATATCTAATAAGGATATTATGAAGAAATGTGGAGAACAATGGAAAGCCCTATCTGAAAATGAAAAAAAAACATATAAGGATCAGTATAAAGTTCTTAAAGATGAGTATGCACAGGAACACAAAAATGATGAAGTTAATAAATCAAACAGAAAAGCTCCTAAAGTAAAGAAAATTGTAGCGAGCAAGTCTCCTAACAATAAAAAGCCATTGAAAAAATAGATACACTAAGATTGATGTAATACTAAATTTTAATTAAGTTTGGGGGCTAAAATATATAAAACAGATATTATTGAATGCAATATATCAATCTAAAATGCAAATAAAATTTTAACATCTTCATCATATTAATAAAACAAACTAATCATATAAACAAACACAATCAACTCTTCTTCCATCATAATTCTTCTACAAAAAATATAATAAAAAAGATAATCTACTATAATAATTCTACCACTTAAGATTATTACCTTGTACAAGCTTAAGTTCTCTTTCAATACTANAGATAATCTACTATAATAATTCTACCACTTAAGATTATTACCTTGTACAAGCTTAAGTTCTCTTTCAATACTAGGAAGTTCTGTATTCAAAGTAGAAGTCTTATAATAATTTCTAGTTGATGATTCAAGTTCAATAATTTTTTCACGAGTTGTCCTAAGTTGCCCACCACCATTAAGGCATCCCATAGGGCAAGCCATAATTTCTATATAACTATAATTTGATTTTTTTGTTTTAAGATCACGAATTATATTTTGTATATTTTGGAAACCTGATGCTATACAAAACTTCAAGTCTCTAAATTCGATTTCATAAACATCTCGTCTTCTTGTGCTTTTCGGTTCTATTTCTATATCTTCTCCATAAATATCCTTTACAGCTCTAGTGAAAATATATTCAGCATATCCCATTGAACTGGTTTTTATTTTGGTAGTTGAGTAGAAATTGTTTTGAACTTCATTGCATTCTTCAAGTTCAAAGCCCTGACAAATTTCCATAAGCTCTGTAGTTGTCAATACAAGCTCAACCCCTTGTTCCATAAAACTTTCTAATTTTTTATCATAACAAGGCATAACTACAACATGGTATCCAATAATATTTCTTATATTTTTCTGGACAAGCATAGGAGTTTTTTGTGTCGACATCAAATTGACCAGCTTCGAATCTCCTTTTTTCAATGCATAACACAGCCACCCAGGACATTCTGATGATAAAATCGGTACATTTCCACTTTGATATTTTATCATAAACTCTTGATAACAGCATTCTAAGACAATATCTCTTGCATGGCACATATCAATCACTTGATTTACTCCTTTTTTCTTTAAAATTTGACTAAGTTTATTAAAAGTATCATCAAAACTCATTGAAAATCGATCTGATATCGAAAGTAAACTTTGTTGAGATATTGAAATTGTTATAATCTCATTTTGTAAAAGTTTTTCTTGAAGTGTTGCTAAAGAATGTGTTTCTAATAGTACAGATTCTGCTGAAGTAATACATCCACTACAAGCTAGGCAATCACTCAGTGAAACTTTTGCTGTGTTTTTTGATGAGGTTTTTATCATACTATTATGCACTGAGCATTTCTCAGAAGGTCTAAGGAAGTCGTTCAGATCTGTGATTTTAACAGTACCTGAAAATTCCATTTATATTGTTGGCAACTATTTAGATTTTTGTATTTTTTTCAAACAAGTTATTTAGTTAGCAATGTTGCAAATTGATTTTTTTTCTTTTGGGATATTGAATAAAGGCAGGTTTTTAGTATGAATAAACATTTGTATAGGAATGCTTGCAAGTATTAGAATCTTTTGAAATTGTCAATAACCGTGGCTGGGCTCTTGTTTGTGGAGATAGTATCCTAACAAGTGTTTCTTGGCTTGTATGCTCAAGTATTTATCCTCTGATACTTTTAGATTAGTTCTAAGAAAGTTCTTAATTTGGATAAATTTAATAAGCACCACATTAAATCAAAATCTTCAGCTATAATATATTAAAATAAATCCATAAGTGTTCTGCAAGATATACACTAATTTATGATTTTGCCTGATAAAGGTTTTAAGTTAAGACTGTATCTTCAACTATTCATACTAAATAATCTGATAATTTTTAAAAAAATTCTCAATAAACTATGGGGGGGAATATTTCTATATCAGAATCAAAGATTATTATGTATACATCTGAAAAAAATGCTAATATTCTAAAAACCATATCCCAGATTTGAATTTTTCTAGATATTTTCATTTACAAACATTTAGATTTGTTCTCTAAAAATTAACTACCTGTCACTATTTCCTGTTTTATAGTAAAAGGTTTATGAAGTTTAAGATATTTTTTTAATGCGTTTTTTTTTGGAATATTAATAATGGGTTGCTGCGATTCAAGAGAAAAAAATAATCAAGTTTTTTTTGCTTTATCTGAACAACCAAAAATGCAAAGTCCTAGGATAAGTTGGACTATCAATGCTAATTCCTTAAAATTGCTACGTTTTGAAGACCTTACTGAACCTAAAGCAATAGAAATTTTAGAGTATATAGTTGAGCTTGAATCACAAAACAAGTGGCAGCCTGCTATATCTGAAGCTGATTTGACTATAAGCAAACTTGATTATAGTAAGTACGACAAATACAATATAGTAACCAAAGCAAGTATTTACTTACACAAAATCACTGATCTCAAAATGATTCTTCAATACATAACTCATCCAGATTCAAGAAAAAGTTGGGACTTTTTTATAGACCACATTGAAGTTATTGAAGAAGATATACATTCAAGATTTTTGTATAAGAAAATCAAATTGCTTTTTTATTCAGCTGAATTTGTTGAAAAACAAATAGTGACAGTATTAAATGGGAAAATATATGTTTTAACTTATTCAACAGAACATGCAGAAAAACCTGAGAATAAAGATATACTCAGGGCAATAAATATAATGTGCTCTTTTGTTATTGAAGAGTTGGAGAATGGGGTTAAAATTAGTGTGATTAATCAGACTGATCCTAAATCTAATCTTGGCAAGCTTGCTTCAACTGTGGGAATATACCAACAGAAAGCCTGGATAAAGAAATTAAGAAATAAAGTTCTTGAGCATGGACAAGAAAGTGCTGATAATAAGAATNGTTCTTGAGCATGGACAAGAAAGTGCTGATAATAAGAATTAGCTTATATTTATTATGTAGTGATTATAATGGAAAAGCAGGAATCTTTTGGAAAGAGGATTCAAGAAAAATAAAGATACTACTATAAAATCGTATTCGAATAAACAATGAAAATCTACTAATTGAAGATCTTGAAGAGCCATCACTAAGCACAACAGCAACAACATCAAAACCAAAATACAAGCTATTTAGTTAGAAATGTTGCAAATTGATTTTTTTTTCTATTGGGATATTATAAGGAATGCTTGTAAATAATAGAATTTTTTTGAAATTGTTAATAACCGTGGCTGGGCTCTTGCTTGTAGAAATATTATCCTAGCAAGTATTTCTTGATTTGTATGCTCAAGTATTTATCCTTTAATACTTTTAGATTTGCTCTTAGAAAGTTCTTAATTTGGATAAATTTAATTAGCACCACATTAAATCATAATCTTCAGCTATAATATATTAAAATAAATCATAAATATTTTACAAGATATACACCAATTTATGATTTTGCCTGATAAAAGGTTTTAAGTTAAGGCTATGTCTTCAATTATTCATACTAAATAATCTAATAATTTTTAAAAAATTTCTCAACAAACTATGAGTAACATTTTTATATCAGAATCAGAGATAATTATTCATACATCTGAAAAAATACTTATTCTAAAAAGCATATCCCGATTTGAATTTTTCTAGATATTTTCATTTTAAAACATTTAGATTTTCCTCTAAAAATTATCTACCTGTCACTATTCCCGTTTTGTAGTAAAAATTTTTAATGCGTTTTTTAGGAATATTAATAATGGGCTGCTGCGATTCAAGAGAAAAAAAAAATCAAGTTTTTGCTAAATCTGAACAACCAGAAGTGCAAAGTCCTAGAAAAAGTTGGACTACCAATACTAATTCCTTAAAATTGCTACGTTTTGAAGACCTTACTGAACCTAAAGCAATAGAAATTTTAGAGTATATAATTGAACTTGAATCCCAAAACAAGTGGCAGCCCGCTTTATCTGAAGCCGATTTGACTATAAGCAAACTTGAAAACAGTAAGTATGACAAATCTAATATAGTAACCAAAGCATGTTTTTATCTAGACAAAATCACTGATCTCAAGATGATTCTTCATTACATAACTCATCCAGCTTCAAGAAAAAGTTGGGACTTTTTTATAAATCAAATGGAAGTTATTGAAGAAGATATGCATTCAATAATTTTATATAGGAAAATCAAAGTGCTTTTTTATTCGGCTGAATTTGTTGAAAAACAAGTAGTGACAATATTAAATGGGAAAATATATGTTTTAACTTATTCAACAGAACATGTAGAAAAACCTCAGAATAAAGATAATCTTAGGGCAGTAAATGTGATGAGCTCTTTTGTTATGGAAGAGTTGGAAAATGGGATTAAAATTAGTGTGATTAACCAGACTGATCCTAAATCTAATCTTGGCAGCCTTGCTTCAAGTGTAGGGATATACCAACAGAAAGCCTGGATAAAGAAATTTAGAAATCAAGTTCTTGAGCATGAACAAGTAAGTGCTGATAATAAGAATTAGTTTATATTTATTATGTAGTGATTATAATGGAAAAGCAGGAATCTTTTTGGAAAGAGGCTTCAAGAAAAATAGAGCTACTACTAAAAAATCGTATTCGAATAAACAATGAAGATCTACTAATTGAAGATCTTGAAGAGCCATCACTAAGCACAACAGTAACAACATCAAAACCAAAATACAAGTCTAAGCATTCAGCATTTAATAGCCGGTATATAAATTATCAGCCAGCTGTAATGAATATATTAAAAAATTCGCAAAGACTCAGTGCAGTAAATAGATTCAGAACTGAAAGGACACCAAGTCCATTCACAAAAAAGTATAATAAACTGACTCCTTTAGAAGAAAGTTTTTTAGACAAGTCTTCAAATTATTTAGAAATTTATGGTCAAAGAGCTGGGTTTTCTTTTTTACCCAAACTTGGAAACCCTACTAAAGTCAAGAGTTTTATATTAAAAGTAAGAGAAAAATACTCATCGTTATATAAACAGCTAAAAAGTGATGATGGGTTAATAAGACTTGAAGGAATTATGAATTATTTGTTTAAAAACAACACAATGAAAAGGTTTTTACCTAGAACAAATAGAGGGTTTTCAACAATGAGAAGCGAAAGTACTATGAGAAAAAGGAAAGTTCTATTTGCAGAAAAGGATCATTCAAATTATATACAAGAACAAGCACAGGCTATAAAGGTAGCTAATATTTAGGAACTTTTTGACCCATTAAATGAAGGGAATATTGGATCTACTAATTTTTATGGAATTATTGGGATTTTTGAGTATAGCTGTGCAGGAATTGAAGGTAGTACTTTATCTAAACTTGATCTTACTAATACTAAACATACAAGATATCTTAATATTCAGGTACATCAGTTGAAATCACTTTATTATAAGTATAAACAATCAAATTTACTTGAAAGAGATGCCTTGCAGAAACTTTTTCAATGTATTGAAGGGATTGAAGGCCTTGCTGGGGAAATATTGAATCTCCTGGAGATTAGAAAGAATGCAAATTTCGGACAGTATTTGAGTATTGTTCCTGTCCTTTTGGAAAATTATGCAAAAATTATGGATCACTTAGAAAATAATTAAATATCAATAACATCATCTTTGTCTTCATTGTCTTCTTTGTCTTTATTACTTGCTGAAACATCAATTTCTTGCCCTTTTAAAATCTCTTTCAATATACTTTTTTGATATGCAATAGAGTCAGGCATAATATAGAAGGATTTACCTTTGTTAGTCTCCAAAGCCCAAAGATTAAAATATTGCATTTTCAATTTTGTCTCTAAATTTTCTTCTGGGTTAATAATATCTTTAATTTGGATTATATGTTTTTTTTTGCCAATTAGGAAAGTTGTGACCTCGATACTTTTGCCATCATCAAAAAGACTCATTTCTATAACCAAATTTGATAATCCATTGAGGCATGTTTTTGAAATTGATGTTGTCCCTGTAAAAACTCCAATACTTACTAAAAAGTTAAACCAACCCATTGATGAGTGATTTGATATAAGTCGGTATAGCATAAGTCCAGGAATTACACTAAATGCTGTAAAATATAGCTTCAGTGTCATTTCTGTATCATCGCTTTTTATTATAAGGGCTTTTTTATTTATAAACTCTAACGGTGTTGTAGGTTTAAAAATAAAAGCCCTTATTATTCTATGGAACATTTTATTATTAGTCATTATCTTGAATATCTTGCTTTAATAAATTTCATTTTATTAAAGGGGTTTATATAAAGAGCATGCTAAATCTAGGTANTTTCATTTTATTAAAGGGGTTTATATAAAGAGCATGCTAAATCTAGGTAAATTACTGTTTTATACAATTTAGAAATGAAAATTTTTGTGTTTGGATAGAAGATTACATTCTTCTCTTTGACTAAAATAAGAGGAACGGAGGAGGTTTAGAATTTCGATTTTAGTTTTTGAGCATAAAATCTTTATAATACCAAAAAGCATATTTAATTTTTATTTCTAATCAACCTCTCAAGTCTTAAACATAATCTCACAGATTCTCAAATGCCGCATATTATAAATTACTATAATTTTACAATAATTTTATTCTTTTCCCATAATAATATATGAACAAAAAAAGCTCATCAGCAAAAAAGCATAAAAAGAAAGAAGAGCATGTTGAAAATATTTACGGTGTACATTTCGAATACCAAGATTTATTTTCAAGGTTACTTGAAGTACAAAAACAAAGGCGCCATTCTGAGGCAAAATCGCCAGTTATGAGACTTCCATCATTTGACTCAATCACCCTTAAAAGAAACGATTCAACAAGAGCTAATAATACAAGTGCACATAATAAAAAGATAGATACTAATCAAAAAGCTAAAATTACAAAGAAAAATAGAAGCGCTTCAGGTAAAAAAAATATTTCGCGGCGTTTACATTCTATAGAGAAAAATGATATATTTAAATCATTTTCTCCCAATAGTAAGACAAAAAAAAGTTCAATTCATTTAAAGCCTTCAACTAAAAAGAAGCTTGAAAAAAAAAACCCAAATCGGTTTCAGAAAATAAAACAACTAGCCTTAAAGCTGAAAAACGGTTGAATCTGTCTCAGGTGTTTGAGAAATATTTACCTTTTATGAGTTTTAAGTAATATTATTAGGCTACTAGGATTTTTTTTTTATGATTACATTTGATTTGTATTTTTTGGACTTAGGGAAAATTTATTAAATATGAAATTCATCAAGAGGATTATGAAAATTATTTGCCCATAAATTCTAACAATTTTTATAAGCCTTTGCTCAATATACAAAAAAAATATTTTTTATCTATGATTACATCTTTTAATCACTTAGCTTATTTATATTTTATAAACTTATTTCAATAATTTGCATTATAAAAAATATAGTCCATGGAAACTCAAATGAAAAAAAAACTATTAAAATTCGTTTTTATAGGCAGCCCAAAGACTGGTAAGACACTTCTCATGCAAAATTCCACTGATAAAACCTCAAACTCAAACTTTTTTACATCTTTATGTGTTGACTTTAGGATGAAAAATTTGCATCTTGATAATACTAATTATAAGTTGCAATTATGGGACTCATCAGGGAAAGAAAAAGTTATACCATTACTAAACTTATACTTAAAAGGAGCTCATTGTGTATTTATTGTATACAATCCATCAGACAGAATATCATTTGAAAAATTATCAGACTGGGTAAAAATTGTAAGAGGTGACTCAAATGCAAATATTAAAATTGTTATAGTTGAGAATGAGTTTAAAGGTAGTATTAGAAAAGTAAGTAAAAAAGAAGCATATGAAAATATAAAAACACTTGAATTACCATTAATAAGTGTAAATGCTAAAACTGGGACTAATATTGAAATTTTATACTCTAACTCAATTAGATATATAGAAGGAAATGATGTTACATGGGCAGATATTGAAGAACATAAAAACATTTCCTCAGAAATTAAAAATAGTAATGCGCCTGTTAAAGTGATAGAAAAAAAATCAAATGCTTTATCTGAACGTAAAGAATATGATCATCTGTTTAAAATTTTGCTTATTGGAGATTCTGGAACTGGGAAGAGTTGCATACTTTTACGTTTTAGTGATAATCTCTTTGATGAAAAATACATTCCAACTATTGGAGTTGACTTTAAAATCAGATCTATTGATATAAACGACAAAATAGTTAAATTGCAAATATGGGATACTGCAGGACAAGAACGTTTTAAGGCATTAATATCATCTTATTATAAAGGAACTAGTTGTATATTTGTAGTATATAACTCAAACAATTATAAAAGTTTTGAAAATGTTACTCATTGGCTTAATGAAGTTGAAAAGTTTGCTTTGGATAAAACTAGAGTAGTATTATTAGAAAATGAATTCGAAAATTCTGAAAGACAGGTAAGTGAACATGAAGCCCAAGAGTTTGCTAACAATTACGAACTGGAATTTTTTAGAGTTAATGCTAAAAGTGGATATGAAATAAATACACCTTTTTTTAGAATATCTGAAATGATAATAAATTTCCCTGATTTCATTAGACCTAAATATAGTGTTATTACTAAGAATTTATTAGCTATGGAAAAAGAAAAAAAAATTAAAGGAGAAAATGAAGAAGAAAATAAGGTAAATGAAAAAATTAAATCAAATGGAGAGTATTTGATAAAAATAATAACAATAGGTGATGCTTGGACTGGTAAAAGCTCACTTGTTTTAAGATATTTTGATGATGTTTTTAATGAATTTTACAATCTTGTTAATCATACTCACCCTAGAATAAAAACAATAAATATAGAGAATAAGGTTGCTAAATTGGAAATATGGGATACTTTTGGGGAAGAAAGATATAAAACTCTACAAGTTTCTTATTATAAGGGAGCTCAATGCATTCTGATTTTTTATGACAATTCAAATAGAAAATCTTTTGCGAATTTAGAAGATTGGATTAAAGAAGTTGAAAAATATACTCCTGAGGGTTGTGTTAAATGTTTGGTAGAGCATGAGAAATGTGATGAACAGAGACAAGTTGAAAGCTCTGAAGGAGAAGATTTTGCTAGAAACCATCATTTACTGTTTTTCAAAATTAATGCAAAGACTGGTGAAGGAGTGAGTGAACTATTTGAAAAAAGTGCATTGAGAGTTATTGATAAAATTGNACTATTTGAAAAAAGTGCATTGAGAGTTATTGATAAAATTGAGAGTGAAAAAAGTGAATAGTGATTAAGGAAATATTTTATAGTTAGTTATTTTAAGAGAATTATTAAATGCTATTAAAAGAAAATTATTACTAAAAATGATAACTTCTGCCTTTTGCAGTAAAATACTGTGATATTTATATATACAAATTTCTGATAATTATTTATATATAATAGCTATGAATATTATAAATTTCAAACACTTAAAATATGTTATTATTATTAAATAAGTTGAAGCTGTTTCTAAAAAAAATTACTTTATATTCTTAATGGAGAATTAAGATATTAACTTAAACAAGCTGAAATTTATGAGAGAGAAAATTTGCTAAAAAATATATTATGATTTTTTTCAGAGTTAATATGAAGGAGTAAATGAAGTTCATGAAGGATATGCTTAAATATTTTAAAGTTGATTAATAATTGTAACAATAAAAAAACAACTATCTGGTCTATCACTATTTTCTAATATTTCAAAGTTATCAAAACTGGGAAAATTAATTAATAAAATACTCTAAAACACAATCCTATCCTAAATCCAACTTTAAATAATATTAAATCTCAATATCTTTATACATTTATCAATACTTAATTATGCACAAAATTACATATGCACTTTTAAATATCAAATAATTCATCATAATTTAAAAGCATCCCTTCCATAATATATTCCCTCTTAATTTATGTCGTTACATAATCCATAAAACTATTTAAAAATCCTAAAGTCCTTTAAATCACATTTTCATAAAATCATCACATATATTCCACTCTACCTAATCTATAATTTATCATATAATATTCATATTTATAAACTCTTCCTTATATTTTATATCTTTTTTTATTGACGTCTTAATAATATTTTAATAAATATGGATTTGACTCTTCATACAACCAAGACTGCATCTAATAGAAAAATCTCAGATGATTTTATCATATTGAAATTGCCAATTCAGAAAAAAAATAACCAATTCCAAACAATAAAACAAACTGAAAAACACGCATCATGCCCTAACTTGGTTCCAGTGTATAATCAAGGACCAAAACCTTCAAAACTTTTACTTAGATTTATAAATGCACAAACTCCACCAAAAGCTTCAAAGATTTCTATTATAAAAAGTAAACTACGTAAAAATATGCATTCGTATTCAGGGCTTAAAGTGGATAGAGTTGTGAAAAAAATAATAATTTTATAATGAATTCTAGATAAATATTATAGAGTAGATAGATTACTTTTTAAATAATTTTTATGTAATAATTTATGGTTTAATATATTGGAATTTTTTATTACTCAGGATTATAATTGTATATTTAGTGAATGTAGTGTTTAAAACTATTTGTCTATGATATAGGATAATACAATCTTAGATTCTTAGCTATAAAAATTATTATTGAATTTAATAATCAAAACTTATGTATGCAGTTAATGCTATAGAATTAATTTCTAATTTGTTTTATTTATGTTTGAAGATTAATTGCTGATAAAGTAGTTTATTATCTTATTTTATATTTTATACAGAAAAATCAGTTCATTTATCATATGCTAAAATATGATTGTAGTTTATATTATTTAGGATAATATTAAGATATTAATTTAATATTAAGATATCAAGTTATGACAAAAATTATTCTTGATTTTATTATTATATATCATTATTCAAGAAAATATCCTAGTCTTTCAGAGTTGAATTTAAATAAAATAATACCTTAAAGCTTAACTTAAAGTGCACATAAAGTTCAATTCAATCATTAACTTCTAAAATTAACAAAAAGTTTTCCTCCAATGTACAGTAAGACTTATCAATTAAAGGACATCAAATCTAATTTCCTAAATACAAACTTATCACAACACCCAAATTTTATTCTTTATCACAATCCAAAAACTACATCATAAGAGTTGTATATTTTCCAGTCATAATAATTTAAACTAAAAAAACTATTCCTAAACAGTCAATACACATAAATTCATAACAAACTCCCCCATTTCTCAAAAACCATAATCCAAACCAATTCAAAAAATCTCACTTCAATTTTTTCCTCTCTTTCTTTCACATCACTTCAACTCCATAACCTAATATCAAAAACCCAATTTCCAACCTTTCAAGATTCAACTAAAATCTTTATAAAATTCTTAAACTACCATAATAATCTCAATTCAAATTACCATAAATTATAATTACAATTTTATATGCATATGAAAGGGAACTAAAATCATGGTTAATAAATATGGCTAGAAGAAGCGGCGGAGGATTTAGAAGATCAAGTCCAAGTCCAGGACCATCAAGGTCAACAAGAACAGCAGCAGCGCCTTCCCATCAGGCTCCCCCACCTCAAACACAACAAAGGCCAGGAATGATGAGTGGTCTCGGAGGAACTTTAATGCAAGGAATGGCTTTTGGAGCTGGTAGTGAAGTAGCCCATCAAGCTGTAAGAGGAATTATGGGAACTGGTAGTGGCAGTGGACATAATGAAGCGGCACCACAGTCAGCACCTCAGACTATCAACGAACCCTGCTTCCAGGAAAACCAGAATTTTATGAATTGCCTGCAGTTTAGCAAGAATGATATTAGCCAATGCCAAAGCTACCTTGACTTATTTAAACAATGCAAGGGTCAGTTTTAAGTTAGTAATATTTAGTTCCTTTCTTTAAAAGTTTAGATCTGGTCAGAAAACTTGAATTTAGAAAAATCTAGAAAATTCTAAGTTGGAAGATAAAGTAAGAATGGAAATGAATCTGAAGATGATAGATATGATGTATGAGAAGGTTTTTGAAGTTTGGGTTGGAGATGCTGGTATGAGGGGAAAAGGAAAAAAATTGTGTGGTTTTGTTGATGATGGATTGGGTGATTTTAAATGATTGGAGAATTTGGATAATGATTTGTGAGGTTATTGCGATAGTTAGGAAAGTTGGAAAAGAAAATGTGATGGTTGGATGAAGAGAAGGTCGTGGAAGAGTTTTTGATATTTTACAAAATTTTAACTATGAAGTAAGGATTGTATATGAGCTGTTAGAATTGGATATATAGTTTATATAACACAACACTAAGGATTTTATGTTTTCATGAATCTTAGAAAAAAATATTAGAAAATGGATAAAATAACTAATTTACATAGTAAAAGCATTAAAATATACACAAATGAATATTACGATATAAGATTAGAATCATAAGGTTTAAAAGTTCCGTTTTGTATTGCAATAACAATATCCCGAATCCGTTCATTAGGTATAAGTGAATGAACATTTTGTTTTTGTGCATGACAACAAGGACATTGATATTGACCTGATATAAGTAAAGGACTAATACATTCAAAACAAAATGAATAATTACAACATCTTGTCATAACAGCTAAACGTGGAGCATTATGACAAGTTTTACATGTGAGTTCATCTGGGATTTTTTTAACATTTTTCTTCATAGCCTGCTTAAAATCTTCATGATCTTCTACTCTTCGTGCATATTGTCCTGAAGAAAGCTCAAGAAGAGAATCTTTTTCTTTGTCATCAACACTGTGGACAACTTGGAGAAATGTTGTTGGGATACCTGATGGGCGCTTTGATCTTCGAGATGTTTGATCGTAATTTGGATTACCATTTGTTGGGCAGAATTTTATGAAGTGACCTCTTTCTCCACATCGATGACAAGTGTAGTTTGGACCGGGTTTTGGCTGTGGAATGGTCCCATTTGACATCATAGGCTGCATCATGATCTGTTTGATTCGATCTTCTTCTGAGAATTCCATATTATTATAAACATCACAATATCTTCCTCATAAACCATTCTTATTTATCTCTAACTTTCTTCAAAACTCCTAAAAAAATCACGTTTATTCCTATCTTAAAGTGCATCTTCATTCAAAAGCCAAATCCAAGCCAATTTATAAAACTCTCTAAAATTATTATCTAATCGTCCTCCATCACTGGTTTCTTATTAAGATTTGGCCCTCCTGCAGGTTTAGCCATAATAATCTGATCAATCCTTAAAACAGTCAATGCCACATCACTTGCAAGTTTAATCGCCCACTGTTTCGTCACTAAATGATCGACAACTTCTTCAGACATATCCTTAACCTGTCCATTTTCCACATCAACCCCAACCTTGAAATTATTCTCAGCATAAATTTTTGGTAAAATATAATTAGGATCAGATCCTGAAGTTTCAGCTAATGTTTTAGGAATAATCTCAAAAACTTGTCCATATCTTAACACAGCATATTGATCTAATCCAGGATTACTCATAGCATAAGCTTTAACCCTTTTAGCAATCTCAGCCTCACAAGCTCCAGCTCCAGGGACAAACCTCTGATCTTTAGTCAATGATCTAAAAGTATTCAAAGCATCATCAATAGCACGTTCAGTATCATCCATAACATTTTGTGTAGAAGCTCTAATAACAATAGTAGCAACTTTAGAAGTTTCGCTTTCTCTTCTGAAAATCGTCACTTTAGTGCTACTGATTTCTTCACTTGATACTTCATCAGCAAAGCCAATTTCTTCAGCTATAGGTGCACCAAGTCTAACTACGGCAATTGCTCCAAGCATTCTGGCAACTCTTCTAAGTTCAAATTTGGAGTTGATTTTAACGACCATTATGCTTTTAAGTTCTAAAAAGTGCATGACAATTTCTGAGACTGACCCACCAAGAACTAATACTTGGATTCCAGCAGCATGTATATCTTCAACAAGTTTTTGAGCTATTTCCTCTTCACCTCTTGAGTAGTTTTTAAGTTCAGTAGCTGTTTTTATAAGCACCGTACCTTTAGTATCTGATTGTTGTGGATCTAAAGGACAGTTATAAACAGCAACTTTAGCATTTTTTACATGTTTAACAGTCCCTTCAGCAGGTCTTGGAATAACCATTCCTCTATAAGTCTGAGTCTGATCTAAAACCCCACCTTGTATTTTTACTACCCTAACATTTTCTAAATCAAATCTTTGCCCTGAATCAGTGACTATTATACACGCATCAGCCACACAAGATGCTAAATGGTTTTCATAACCATAAACTTTACTTGCTATCACTGGAGTTAAAGCTTTTACCACTTGATTTTTATCTGATTGAATTGTAACTCTAAACACCTCAAGTTCATGAAGTATTGAATCAACATATTTTGATGCTTTCTCATAACCTGTTATTATATCACTTGGATGAAGACCTGTTTGAATAAGCTCTTCTGCCATTCTTAAAAGCTCACCCGCGAGAATTACAACGAGGTTTGTCCCATCGCCTACTTCAGTCTCTTGAAGCTTTGCTGCCATTACTATTAGCCTTGCTGCTGGATGATGTACATCAAGTTCTTTCATTATTGTTGCCGCATCTGTTGTCACAAAAAGCTTTTCAAGATTGTTTACGACCATTTTGTTCAGACCATATGGACCTAAGGATGTACGGGTTATTGTTGAAAGCTGCTTACAGGCTTCGATGTTCTTAAGCATAGCTTCTTCTACACCTGAGTAATGTCTAGCTCCGTCTTTCAGGAGACTTTGCAGGCCACCAGAATTTTGGAACATTTTATTATTAGATATTTAGATTTGGAGGAAATAGGCAATGAGGTGGATTAGGATGGATGCAAAAAGTATGAGAGGTTGATTGGGTTTTTAGGAAAAAAAATTTTTCATGGAGTGATTTGAGGAAAATTGAGCACAAAGTTTTTGGGGTGAATGAAGAAATTAGGATGTTTTGTGTGATATTAGGATTTTCGGGTTAGATTTGAGTTTGATGATCTATGCAGTCCTATCTATATATTATTTAAGTTAAGATTGTAATGGCTCTAATATGAAGTGCATGGAATATGATNGTGATTTGAGGAAAATTGAGCACAAAGTTTTTGGGGTGAATGAAGAAATTAGGATGTTTTGTGTTGAATGCAAAATAAATATGNGTGATTTGAGGAAAATTGAGCACAAAGTTTTTGGGGTGAATGAAGAAATTAGGATGTTTTGTGTGATATTAGGATTTTCGGGTTAGATTTGAGTTTGATGATCTATGCAGTCCTATCTATATATTATTTAAGTTAAGATTGTAATGGCTCTAATATGAAGTGCATGGAATATGATTTAGAAAATACAAAATAAATTGAATATCAACACATAAATTTATTATCTTTCACAGTATTACTTCTATTATTAGAAACTATAACTTTATTATATAAT
>MPUH01000698.1:0-39532 GCA_001970955.1 Stentor coeruleus | reverse complement strand
ATCAAAGTGCTGATTATCAAAGGATCATCTAGATCCATTAGTTTAATTAGTTTAGAAATTTATCAGAAAAGTAAAGGTTTTTAAAGGGAATTATAATGATAAAGCTAATATGCTTATGCAAAAGGCTTTACTTTTTAATATTTTATTGGCTAATACATAAAATGCTACTTAAAATTTGTGAAATTACAAAATAAATAGCTTGAGTAAAGTATTTTTTTAAAGTAATTTTATTCTTAATTTATTATATTATATTTATGCTTTTAATAATGCTAACTTTATCTTTTATTATTTAGTATTTTGATTTATTATAATTCTATTGTTAAATCTTTATGAAACATTAATAAAAGCTTTGCATTAAAAACTCTTTTGCTTAATGCTAATTCGCATATATATCATAAGTGTTTGAAATATTATTACCTAAAAAAGAGATTAGGTTTATAATTTTAAATAACAATTTTCTTAATCAATTCCTAGAATTAAGAGCTATGCTAAAGAAAAAATAAATTTTTAAATGACTTATAATGAATTTTATCTCTCCTATCAAAACTTTATAATGAATTTTATCTCTCCTATCAAAACTTTTTGATTTTTTCTCTTGAAAAAATCTTTAACACTTTAACATATATTCGCAAATAGAAACATATTATAATAGATAAAATTAGAATAAGAATCTATTTAGGCAATGTCTTGATTAATAGTTTGAAAGAATACAAAAATTTAGCGTTTCTAATTTTGAAATAATGAAAAGAAGTATCCCATCCAATATTTTTCAAATAAATTTATAGATAGCCTAATCATACTAAATAAATTGTTAGTATTATAACTTGTTCATATCAAATGCTAATATCTAACTAAGAGAATCCTCAGTCTTATACTTTTATAAATCCTTAATTATTATTATCTCTTTACATTATATGCATTATCAAACTTTACTGTTATTTCTGAAATATATATAAACTTCTTTTCAGTAATTATTTTACTAATTGCTTTATTTTTGACAACTTTAGAAAATGCATACTATATACTCTATTAAAACAAAATTTATTCAGTTTTCTGTTTAAATTAGAATAAGAATTAGTTATTCTAAGGTCGCATAGGTTTAGTAAAATATATTTCAATGACTATCGACAATAAATTTACAGTGGTCATAAAGAAAAAATAATCTGTGTTATAATAAGCAATAATATAAAATTTGCAGTATCAGTATCAGAATCGTCATTAAAATCTAATGATAATATTATAAAAAGTGTGGATTCTGATTTAAAAAAGACAAGAAATTGTATTTGAAGGGTATACTATTTCAATAAGAAGTGACAATCAATTTTTGTTTCTGAATCTTCAGTGAGGATTTAGAACTTATTTGAGGAAAAAAGAAAGAAGAGTGTTTCAAGGTTATAAGGACAAAGTAAGAAGTATTGCAATAATGATTAATGATCAGTTTATAGTGTTAGAATCCTTAGATGACACTGTAATAGTGTGTAAAATATTCAAAAAACAACAAGATATAATGATTAAAGTTAATAATGCATGAGCTACTTTAGTTAAATAATTACTTTGACATGAAAATAGTTTTAGTAAATAAATGTTAAATCTTAATTCAATAGGATCAAATACCCAAACAATAAATATTCACATCATTAGTAGTTTAGGCTCAGGAAGAAGAAGTTTTAAAGATCGATTCATAAAAAATACATTCAGCTTCGAGACTAATAAAAGTTATTGTAATAATGAAGTATAAAATATCTAGGATTATAAAAATATACTTATAGACAATTGCGAATATAAAATAACTTTAGATTTTCACCTTTTATTACATCGAAACATGATTATAGTAGACAGATATTTTAAAAGTGATTCTGGTGTTTTAGTACTGGTAGATTTGACATCAACTAAAGTTTTTGAGGTTTTAGAAAATATTTTTAGTGCTATTAATCGTATATGCGATAAAGGTGCTTATGTTTGTGTTGTAGGAACAAAAGCTGATTTAGTTGAGTTAAGAAAAATAACTAGTGAAGAAGTTTTAGAATTTATAAAAAAGTTTGAAGTTAGCTATGTTGAATGCTCCTCTTTGACTGGATTTGGGGTTAATGAATGCATTTTGTTTATGGCTAGATCGATTATTAAAAAATATTAGTCCACTTAATTCTTTCATTTCTACTTTTTTTTCCTTTTAAAATACTTTTTATCTGTTCTATAAAATATAAATGAATAATCCAGATAAAAAAAAATCCAACTCCAGATGTTTATATATGAGATTTATTGGATACGAAGGATCTGGAAGAAAAAGTTTTTGTAAGCAGTTAATGATTGATAATTATATCAATATAAGCAAGAATCCTTACCAAACTTATTTAGTAAAAATTACTTAGAACGAAATAGAATTTCTAGATTGTAATTGTTATAATGGCATTGAATTTTCTTTCACTGATCCATTTTTTTGCTTAATAGCCAATCCTGATGATGATATTTTTATAAAAAACTCAGCTGTTTTTATATTAGGGGACTTGACTTCAATTGATTTCTGTGGGCAAATAGAATATATGTTAAGTATGATAAAGCCAAAATCATCAAAACATAATTTTCTTTGTGTTGTTGGGACAAAAAATGATTTGGTTGATTCAAGGAAAGCATCTACTAATCAAATATTGGAAATTATTCAAAAATATGAAGTGTATTATATTGAATGCTCTTCTTTATTAGGATATGGTATTAATGAATGTGTAATGCTGGCTATTAATAGTCTTAATGTAGAAATCAGATGAATTAATTTAAGTAATTTTTATAAAAGCATTTGATTATAAGCAATTAAATTCAATAGTTTTTAGAAGTAGGTTTTTGAGTAGAAAATATATGAGGAATACTTAGAATGTTTCAAATACAAAAAAATAATCAATGCTTTGAGATAAAATTTGTTTATGCATTTCAAGATATTATTTATCATTGAACAAGACAAAAAATCAGCCTGAAAGTCCACTTTAATCACTATCTTTATACATCAATCATAAACACATATTTCTAAATGTTTTTATTATACTAAAAACCCATTCAAAATTCAAACCATAAAAATNACTAAGAGTTATGAAATATAATAATACCCTAACTTTAATCACTATCTTTATACATCAATCATAGACACATATTTCTAAATGTTTTTATTATACTAAAAACCCATTCAAAATTCAAACCATAAAAATTTCATTCAAAAAGCATATAAACTATCCTCATCCNAAAAACCCATTCAAAATTCAAACCATAAAAATTTCATTCAAAAAGCATATAAACTATCCTCATCCTAACTCTAACATATATTTTATCATAAACTATACCAAATAAACTATTTTTTATAATTCTTTGATTTATTTAACTATCTTTTCAATATCCTTATCATCAACATCAACCAGCATATACACAAAAAAGCATATTATAATAATTCCAATCTCATATGGATTATTTCCAAGCTCTTGTCGAAGCACAAAAAGGGAACTACCAATCTTATGAGCTCTTGGAACAAACTCTAAAATCAAACCCTGGGGACATTCTAAAGTTTTTTGAGTTCTTCGCCGACGAGTCTCAAAATTCATCAACAAGAGAGCTTGTTGGGGTCTTCCTAAAAAACTTCCTTAAAAATGACTTCTCGACAATCTGGTGGCAAAGTTTAACTGAAAAGTCAAGATTAATTGACTCTATTCTTATGGTAAATGATTTAATCAAAGTGTCATCACTTATCTTAACAGCTCTTTTAGAAATCGAAGCTCATAGTCAAGTCCAAACTGTATTAGGAACTTTAATTGCTTGTAATAGAAAATCATCTATTCTAGCTATAGGTTATTATGTTGAAAATGCTAGAACTATACCTCAGGTATTAACATCACATATTCAACACTTACTTCAAGAACTTTTTAAATCTACTTCTAATGTTTTTACTAATGATTCGAATTTGAACTTGGTTTATTCATTACAAAATGATATTATTTTAGCATTACAATTCTTTCAACATACAGCTAATCATATTCCACCATCACCAGCACTTGGGTTTTATGTTAAATTTATATGTGCAAATGCAAGATTGAATAATGAAAGTATTAGAATTGAAGCTTTTAAATGTATTGTTGATGCACTTTCGTATTTTTATGATTTTATTGGAGAGAGTTTTAGTGAAATGGCTGAGATTGTGCAAGGAGGATTAAGTTTGGATAATGAACAGTTTTCTGCACTTTCGTTGGAGTTTTGGAATGTACTTTGTGATATTGAAAAAGGGAAGGTCTTAGAAAACCCTCAATTTCTCGGTTACATCTCAGGTCCTTCCCAAGACCCATCTTCCATCCTTCCTAGCCTTCCAAAACATTCAGAATCCATCCTCAACCTCCTCCTAAAAAAAATCCAATCTGAAAACTCTTCTTCTGAAATCCTCAAAATCTGTAGTACAATCGAAAGCATTAGCGACCTTCTAGGAAACAAAATCTCTAGTACCCTTCCATTCTTAGGACAAGAACTTCAAAGCTCATCCTTGGCAAATCGTAAAGCAGGTTTTTATTTCCTTGGATCAATTTTATCAGGTTTAAACCAAAATTCATTAAAATCTTTAGAAACTGAGCTTTTACCAACACTAACAAACTGTTCACCAATACAAGAAAAGTCTTTACAAAAATCATTACTTTATTTAATATGCAAATTTTGTGAACATTCACCAAAAATAATCGAAAGATGTCCTTCATTATTATATACAATCTACTCTAGTATACAAGATAAACCATCAAAACTAGCAGTAAATGC
Organism: Stentor coeruleus; assembly: GCA_001970955.1. NCBI lineage: Eukaryota > Ciliophora > Heterotrichea > Heterotrichida > Stentoridae > Stentor > Stentor coeruleus. The sequence goes on along the minus strand of MPUH01000698.1, from coordinate 34,759 downwards.
ATTGTTTGAAATCTCAGAAAGTGGGGTATCTTTACCAAACACCCAGGAAATAGTTGATAAAATGTTTGAAATTGCCACAAAAAACAAAATATTAAATTCTTTTAATGTCATAAGATCGATACTTGAGCATTTACAAGCCCAAGACCCTTATTTTACAAAATGCACCCCAGTGTTCGCATCAAGTCTTTTAGTTTTCCCTGAACATTTTTCATCGATTTCAACAATACTCAGAGTGTGTTTTGAAAGAATCTGCGAAAATGCTCTTATCCCTATGGTCCCTGAACTTTTTAATTTATTATCTCAAACTTCAAATGAAGAATATCTTATAGCATTATCATGTATTTCAAGATACAAATGTTTTATTCCTTATATAAATATTTTTCTTATACAATGTTTAAATCATCTTAATACCCAAGAGACAAGTAAAACAACAATAATTTGCCTAGCAGAACTTGTTAGAAATTTAGAAAATAGTGACTGGTTAAGAGATGTTCTACCAAAACTCACTGGGATTTTACAAAAACAAGGTCCAGCTAATGTTCAGATATTAGAAATGGCTGCAGATATTGTTAGTTTACATACAGAAGCATCTTTACCTCATTTAGCATCTTTAGTTGGATATGCTGAACATTGTATGGCTTTAAGTTTAAATGATGATAATGATGATGAAGAAAGTCTTGAAGAATTAAGAGAAGCTGTTGTGTGTTTTTTTGAAGGGTTTTTACAAGGTGTTGGGAATTTTGTTGATCTTAGAAGCCTTGCTAATAAAATTGATGGGATTGTTAAGTATTGTTTGATTATCAGTGATGATAAATATTCCCCTAATGAGAATATTGTAGGAGGGATTCTTGGGATATTTGCTGATATTATTATGGCTTTTGAGACTGTTTCGTGCTCTGGACAAATAAAAGCCTTGGCGCAAAAGTACTCCCAAAGCCCGTCGGAGATTATAAGGATGAACGCTGATTGCGTAATTAGTAACATGCCTTAAAAGGTAATAAATGGAAAAACCTTTTCTTACATGGGAACTTGTTTTTAAACCTAATTTCCTTGATGACTTTGAGTGTTTCTGCCTTTGTGACGGGCTTATTTTATTAGGCACATCAAAAGGTAAAGTTATCCTCAACATCTGCGAAATTTCTCTATTAGAAGAAACCATCCATAATATTTTCAATATAAAACCCAAGGTTTTTGGTATATGCCAAAGTGTTTTTACAATACTCGAAATCACAAACACATATAAAATCCTCGGAACATTTAAAAATAAAATCACTGGATATTCTGATGGCTTCTTCTGGACTAAAACTAGTGTTTTATCACAGGATTTTAAAGAATTATACACAATTGATGAAAAAGATATAGAAATAATCCAGGTTTCCAATATAAAATCTGGGTTTATTGTCTCTAGTTATATAAGAAGTGTTATAGTTTACAAAGAAAAAACTGTTCAGGTTGGTAAAAAGGAACGAAATGGTTTTTATGGTGCTTGTGAATATAATGGAAGTGTTTATGCATCAAGACCATTAGGAAATTTATGGCAAGCTAATAGTGAAGGTGTTGTTATGATAACAACAAGTTATAAAATTAAATCAGAAAAAATTGTCTTAGGGTCTTTGAATAAAATAGACAAGTTCTTATTGTCTATGAAAAAAGGGAATGATGGGATAATATTGTTAGACCCTGTAAATAAAAGTATTATTTACAATGAAGAAATCGACCAGAAAGGAAGATTTCATTATAATCATCAGGAAAATATTGTTTATAAATATACATCACAAGGTTTTTTTAAATCAAAAATCATATCTTGCTATGAACATTTTTTATACCTTCTTAGTAAACCTGAAAATATTGATTCTTGTATTAGTTTTACTTTAGATAATTTTGAATTACATAATCTTGACCTTTTACAAGATTTATGTGTATTGGTTTTTACAAATAATTTTAGAGTGAATGATGAACTTTTTAAACGTTTTAGTGAACTTATTGAAAAATTAGAAGAAAATATGAGGTTTCCAATAATTGAAGTTAAAAATGTGGATTATAAACGTGATGAACTTTTTGATGAGTTTCTTAAAGCTTCGAGTTTGGCGAAAAAACCTAAGCTTAAGGTTGTGAAAGTAAAAATTGATAAGAGGATATTGGCGTATTATAAAAAAAATTTAACTTGGGTTTTGGTTGTGAATTGGCTTTTGTTTGTGATATGGAAGAAAAATTTGGCTTTAGATAAAGTTAGGAGGTTTTTAGGAATTGCAGAACGATCATTGGATTTTTATAACTTCAGGATATTGTCTCAAGAAGAAAAAGTTCTTATGGGGGAAATAGAATCTGTTCTTTAAAAAAAGTTATCTTATATTACTAGTTTAATACACAAAACTAATAAAATAGACTTTTATTCATGCTAAAAAAAAATTCTGCTTAAGTTTTTCTACAGGTAATAAACCTGTAGCTATTATAAAACCTTCATAAATAGCATAATCAATCATAATTTCCAATTAGCATTTAATAAACCTAAACTACTTCTATCCAACCTACCTTTATTAAAAAAACTCAAATAATATTTCATATAAATTTACATTTATAGATAAGGTATTACAATAATTATCCTATATACAATATCAATTTCTTTCAATGCCCTAGGGACAAAACACACAATCTCTGAACCTTTACGGTACATCTCATCATTTCCTAAATTCTCCACAACATCCAAACCCTTTACCAGCCCTACTAACATAAAAATATTTTCACCACAAACTGCATCAATAAGATCTTCTTTTCTAAGCAACTCAACAAATTAGGAAATATGAAAATATAACCTTATTCCTAAGTCCAAATTGACTTTTTTTTCATTACCCCGTACAAAAACTTCACCATTTTCACTAGCTGAGATGAATACTAATTTATTTAATATTGAATATGCAAATATTTTGTGAATCTAATTACCAGGAAAGTGTGTATAAATTAAAAAAATGAAACATTTTAGTTATGGGTATACCTATTTATAACACAACCATACATAATATATTCTATTATTATATATAATATCTAAAAACCTAATAAATTTATCTTTCTAACTAACATTATATTTTAAAAAATCATCACAAATTCTAATTTTTTATCATCCTTCAACTAAAAACTTCTAATTTATTTATCATACATTCACAAAAGGCATCTTCTAACATCACAAAAAACAACTTAAACCTAAACTAAAACCACCAAATCCTACAAAACAATCAACTTCTAAAACCTAAAAACCCTTTCAAAAAAAAACTCCTACACTCCATCTCTCATTAAACTAAATACTTAACTTTCTTCATTAAGTTCATTATTCCACAAATTCAAATTGTCTTTAATCAAATGTAACGTAAGCGTCGAGTCCTTACTATTTTCCTCACTAATATTCTCAAGTTCTGATATTGCTTCATCAAAAGCTCCTTTTGCCATTTCAATCGCCCTTTCTTTTTCTTCTAAAATATCATTAAAAAACACAGAGAAATTCAATGCAAGACCTAATCTAGTCGGATGCGTCGAAGGTAAGTCATTTTTAGCTAAATCATAAGCTGCTGTATAAGAAATTTCTGCTGCTGCGACAATTTCTTTATTAATAGCCCCAGTTGTTATTTCAGACATATACCTTCCATAATCCCCTTTCATTTTGTAATAGAAAACCCTTGATTCTGAACTTGTAGCTTTAGGTATTAAATCATGTTCTATAACTTCAAGTATATCTTTTGAGTATTTTAAAATATCTTGTTCGATTTCTTTTTTATAACTATTCGCTGTAGCTTTGTTTTCCATATAATTACGTCTTTCTTCTTTTTTTTCTATTGAGTTTATAACCCTCCAAGATGTTCTTAGGTCACTTACAATGTTTTTATAGGCAATGTATAGGATTGTTCGATCATCTGCTGGTAAGTCTTGTGGGGTTTTTTGGATTATAGCTTTGATGTATTCTATCATTTCATCATATCTTTCAGTTTGCTCTGAGAGTTTTGCCAGATAGACGAGTTCTTCTTTGTTTAGGGATTCGAGATCTTCTATGTTTTTCATTTATGTTTATTTGAATTATTATTAGTTTTTTTTAGAGGTTTTTAGATAAGATTGGGATAGGGTTTGGGAAAGTTGATTTTTTATGAAGATTTGGGAAAGTTGTTGAGATAATTTGTATTTAGAATAATAAAATATGATATGATAATCGGGTTGATAATGAAAATGATGATTTTAAATTGGATTTTAGATTTATTTTATGTTTTATAATAGATTTTTAATGTATGCATAAAAGATTTTTGTTATTCAAAACTTTAAATTTGATATTGTGATTTAAAAATCGAATATAACTCAAATCTATCAAAATAAAAAATGATAAAAACTATAAGAAAAAAATGTATGGAAATTATGATAATATAAAAATCTTCAATATGAATGCTTTAATAACGATATCAAATAAAACTTAAAAAAAAATTGTATTCACTAAATATTCATTCTAATATAAATCGACATACTCCTAATTAAAATTCTTAACTTTAAAAAACGTCATGAACACTACAATCAAATTCCTATGGCAAAAACTTCACAAACCTTTTCCAATTAACCAAAAATCAAACATCCTATAATATCTTATCTTTAAATATTCATGACAATTTCCCAAAAAAAAACATCAACTTTATCTTAATCTAAAAAAAAATTCTTACCAAAACATAAAAAAGCAAAAAATTTATGATTATAGCATAAAAAATTACAACATAGCCTAAAATCCAAAATCTAACAACAACAACAAACACATCTTTTAATTTCAAAACTTTAGGATATTAAATACTATGAAAATTTTCCAAACTATTTATTCAAGTTTTGCTAAAGGTGTACAACAAAAACTGTCAACAATGCTCGCAGATTTACTATAATAAGATACTTTCCTATCAGATTTTATAAATGTACTTGAAATTCCAACAGAACAAATAACAGATTTTGATTCTGATAATTTGCATTGTCTCCAACTTTCTAAGCCAAGTTCTGGTATATAACTTTCTGAACTTAATGATAAGTCTATAAATTCAGAATTTGTATGCTTAGATATGTGGCTTTGGGATACAAATTCGTGTTTTATTATGTCAATTGTCGTGCTTTCACAACAACCCATGATATTATTATCATTACTTTGCTGATAAAAAATGAATTTACCATAGATTTTGTTAGTATTTTAAAGGTTTTGAGAGTTGGATTTTTGGGATTTTTTTGAGGTTTTTGAGGTTTGTGGTGGAATTATATAGACTTTTTGTTTTTTTTTGGTGATTTTTGTAGGTTTATAGGATGGATTTGTTTTAGATTTTGGGAAGATTTATGATTGTTAGGGAAGTTTTATTTTTATATTTTTGATGTTTTGGTTAAAAGCTATGGTTAAAAAATTAGATGTAAAAAGAAGTTTGGGAGGAGTATTTTGAGATTGGGTTTCATCAAAATATTTATATACAAAGTGAGGTTTTTACGGAATAAAAAGAAGAAAAGGCTAATTTCTAATAGTTTCACGTATGAACGATAATTTTAGAATTAGCTAGAAAAGTATTATTTTAAAATTAAACTCAGTAATATAACACAATCACTCTTATTATTTCATAATAACAGTAATTTTCAAAAAATATTCCTGTATATTCTTCGATAAATAATTCAAATCAATTTCCAACACCACAAATTCTTTATCAAAATATTAAAAACAATAAACTAACCCTACAACTTAACCTTACGCATAAACTCCATCACATCCTAAACCTAAAAAAAAAATCTTATAAATCTTATAATATCCATACAAAGTTTAAAGTTTAAAGTGAATGATAGTTAAGGTGGCATGGTTTAAAGCCTTGTCCGATCGAGGTTTGTTTATCCTACGATCTCTTTCTTTAGACAGATTCGGTATATTAAACTACTCTTTGTCGCTGGTTATGCGACTCTTATTTGGTTCAGGAGGTCTTTACTCCATACAAACAAATCATCAAAGCCTATCTTCCATAACAAGCCCATTCCATTTCACAAAACATTTAAATTTTCCTATCAACAGGCCAAACCACAAAAAAAACTATCTTCAACACCCTAAAACCCAAAATCTACCTTCCCATATCACAATTTTCAAAAAAAAAGGTTCATTCTCTCAAAAAAACCCATAAAAAATTATAAATAATGACTTCGAAAAAAAGATTTCTAAGAGTTGAAGAAACCCTAGACTATATTCAAAGCCTTGAAGAAAAAGGGGTTCGAAAAAATGAACTAATCGGTTTTCGCAGTGCTGATGTATCCAAAGAGTTAAAAAACATTATCTCAATCTGTACATCACTTTCAGTAATCCTAATGCAATATGATCTTTTCCACATAGCCTTAGATGTCCTCAAAAAAGCTATAGAAAACGATGAAAAACTCCTCAAAAACGGGACCCCAAGCGACAAGCTCTGGCCAGGTCGTCTAAACATTTACACAAACCTATGTTTTTTATATCAGCGGTAACGATAATTTAGCCTTGGGGCAATTGAAGAAAGCTATAAATTCGCTATAGAAGCTCAAAGTTTCCTTTTAACCCTATCAGAACATAAAATCCCAATTCACGAAGATATGAAAATCGGTTCTGATATGATAACTTTTGTAGTCCTTTGGCTTTGTGGGACTCCAAAAGATGCAAGTGTTTATTTAGATTCAGCAGCAAGATCAGTAAATACTATAATAAAAGGTACACCTACAAAGCTAAATAAAGGGGATATACAAAATTTATATGGGCTAATAGTATGTTCATTAGCTGCTTTAAGTGTTAAAATGGGTGGGGATGCTTTAAAAGCTATAGATTTATGTGAAAAATGCATAAAAGAATTTCAAAGTGACAATATGATATGTGGGATGATAGAAAAAGTTATAGGAACATTAAAAGAACAAGACAAATCAGTGACAAATAGTAGAATTGAGTTTATTCCTTATGTCAAAGATCCGGAAAGTTTTCAATTTGGGTCTTTAGTTGAAGATGCTTTAAATGTTCCTTTATCTAATGATGAGGATTGGCTTGCAAGTAAGGTTTATTTGAAAATTTTACTTGAAGCCGCATTTTACCCGATTATAAGCCCTAGTACGCCTGCGCTTAAAAAGGAAGAATTGGAGTTTGAACAAGCAAAAATTAAACTTTTGGATATTATTGAAGATAGTCAGATAAAGGTTTTAGATAAAAGGAATAGTAGCTCGGTACCTAGAAAAACTTATACAAGAAATTCACCGAAAAGGACTACAGCTAGTGTTCTTAAGTCTAGAGAACCATCACAACCTTGGTGGAAAAATAACAATTTTATGGAACAAATGCTTAAAAAATCAATGATGAAGAAAAAAGAAAACTCAGCTTTGAGAGCTGGGAAAAAAAAAACCAGAGAAACTCAGAACCTTCCTCCAGTCGAGCCGCAGATTAAAGATATATACGCGACAAGGCTCAGTCCGAGAAGGTCATTGCCAAGACGTCGTGAGATTAAAAAGTCCATTCCCGAAAACGAGAGGATTATGTTAGAATTTAACCCTGAAGGGTTCAAAGAAGGTGAAAAAATCCCTGTCACACTTGTTCCAATAACCCTAAACCGGAAAAAATAATCTTAGACTTAACATAAACTATTAAAACCTTAAAAAACCCACAAGAATTCCAATATAATTCAACCCTATTTTTACCTATATTTCTCATAATCTTATTATCTAAATAACTGAATAAGTTCATCAGAAATCCCAGAAGGCGTCAAAATCCCCAAATCCGTAAACAGTAAAGTTATAAGTTCAGGCGGGGTCAAATCAACAATAGGAGTCATAATTTCCTGCCACATTTTATGCCCAGGCCAAGCTTTAACCGTACCCTGTGTAAATTCAGGTAAATCTCTCTGACTTAAAGGAAACATTCTAACAAACTTCAAACTATCAGCACAAACATACAAAGGTTTTAAAAATGATTTTGCTATCAAACCAATCCCATAAGTCCCAATCCTATTAACAACACCTCCATTTTCAACTACAGCTTCAGCACCAATCATAACCATATCAACACTTTCCATAACACAAGCTACAGCATTATCAACAATAAGTTTATTTGAAACTTCAGCTTTACATAATTGTTCACACATAAGATAACCTTCACAAAATGGTCTACATTCAGTGACTAAAACTGTAATATTGAATTTTTCAGCTGCTTTAAGAAGAATTGTTACAACTACTTCAGAGTATCCATGGACTAATATAACTTGACCATCTTTAAAGCTTCTTAATGCCATTTGGGTTATTCGGTTTAGGCAAATTGGACGCATTTCAGATAATTTAAGACCTTGGGATACTAGTTTTGTTTTGATGTTTTGGAATTCTGCACGATCTCCTTCACTTAAGGTTTTATGGATATGATGTAAAAACATATCGCAGCCGGACATTACTGATAGAGGAGTTCTTCCTGTGTGGCTTTTTAGGGGATGTGGCTCATTGATTAAACATTCTTTTGCTTGCTCAAGCTCTTTTATTAGACCTTGACCTGTGCTTTCGTTACTTCGACGAATCACTTCGGTTAAGGTCCTAATTGCCGCATAAGCTGGAGATAGTCCATGAGTCACAAGCTGCTCTTCTAAAATTTTCCCAACTGCGTCCATTTTTTTACATATTTTTTTATTATATTAGGATTTGGTTATGATGAAAATTTACGATTGGGGTTTTTTGTTTACTTTTTGGTAGAGGTATTTATATAGAGAATATAAGTTTTTTGATAAGAAATAATCTAGAAATTCCTTAAATTTTGTATTTCTATACAAATCATCTAATAAATAATTTTAATTTTATAAGTTTATAAAAACTCATACATTATACTACTTATACGTCTATTCAAGATTATCTGATTCATCAGGTTCAGCATGAGAAGTTTTTGGCCTGTATATAAAATACCTCATCCTAGCTTGTAAAGCTTTCATGATAAAAGATGTCGACCTGGGGTATTTTTCTGAGTTTCTGTCTAAAACTTACTGTTTGTTTTTCTTAGATTTTTCAAAATCTTCTGATGTCATCGATCCTTGTCTATAAACTCTTTTAGGTTTTTTAGTCTTTTTAATAGACATACTAGCCATCCATTTGATAATCTCACTCAATATCCCATTATTATCAAAAAACAAGCACGACATAATCTCTTTAGCCAAAGATTTACTAGAACTTTTCAACATATTTTCAAGCTGCAAAGCTGAAAACCCTCTAACAATCATATGTCTCTGGCTTTGGAAATTTAAAAAATCCTTCGACCCTGCTTCAGAAATCTTCCTCCTCTCTTTCATTTCATGAATCCTCAATTCAAGTCTTTGTGATAATGTTAAATTACTAGTAATCGGGCTAGAAATATTAATCCAAATATAATGATTGACAAATTTGTCTAATGCTAATTTCCATTCAGACTTCATTTTTTCTAAAGTCACTGATTTACAAGCATGATGAACTCTTGAAAGATACTCAATCAATATATCATCTCCAGTTATCACAAGTTTATTTCTATCTTTTTCTATAGGTTTTTTTTCAACTTCAGCTTCCATCATAGGGTTTTCATTATCTTTACCTTCTTCTTCTATAGTAATATGACTCATAATAAATGCTAAAAGGGTTTTATTTGAACTTCTTTGAATATTGAAAAATTTATCATAAATCTCACAACCTTCACAAGGATAGATTCTAACAAAATGCCCTATTCTTGAAGCTTCATCAATAAGATCATTTATACTAAGTTTGTATTTTGAAAAACTTATTGTGTCTTTTTTATTCATACTTGGCTTATCATTTTTTAGTTTATTTTCAGTTTGTCTTGTTTGGTTTTTTCTAGCTCTGATTCTAGCTCTTAGTTTGTTCATACATTCTTTTTTCCTATCATAATATCGAACTCCAACTAAATTTAAAGTATCAGCAATAAGATTACTTTTTATATGTAAATCTATTGGAGCTTCTGTAGCTAAAGATGGGGATAGGTTAACTTCTAATAACCAAGGTTTAAGATTTGAGTCGATAATTACATCAAAACCTAAAAGATCAAAACAGTTGTTTCGACCAATACTAAGTTTTTTAGCTGTTTGGGTAACTGTAGGTTCTACAGCTATTATGGTTTTTATTATAAGGTCGTAGATTTTGCTTTGGAGAAGAGAAGTGTCTATAGAAAAAGCTTCGAGGGTTTTGAAAAGTGCTGAAATACTCCATTTGTGACCTACGTTGTCTTGGTGTGAGTCTTGGTTTTGTACAAATTTGTCGTTTTTCTTGTTGATACTGTAGTTAGTCAGGAAGGAAAACTTGCTCGCACGGTTGCTCGCACTGTATGGCTCGCTTGCAAATCTTGCAAGGCCTTCATCATAAATATAGATTTTGAGCGGGTCATAAGATGTAACTAAAACATAAATCCTCATATCAAATTTCAAATCATTAATCAACAAAGGATTATGAATATATTTCGACACAACACATCCATCTATTGTAGGTAAACTGGCTAAGGAATCCAACATAAAAATACCTTTACCCTGCGAAGAATTGCAAGGTTTAACAATCCACTGAGTAGCTTTTTCCGAGTAAAACTTTGTATAAAACTCAGTATATTCATCAGGGATCACATAAGTATCTGGGAAAAAATTATAGTTTTCAATCCCATGTTTGATTTGCATAGCTTTTAAATGAACACTCATTCTATCTTTTCTTGTGATTTCATAACTATTAGGAAAATGATTGATTTTCTGATGTTCATAAAGCCCATCATAAAAAAACAACTGAGGTGGGCATCCAAGCCAAAGTAAATTCCAATCATGAGAATCTGTATATGAAAAGCCGGCAAGTTCAAGTATTGACCTGACAAGTTTTCCTTCAGTTTTATAAACTCTATATAATAAGTCTTTACTTTGATTGAAATTTCCTTTAGTAAAGGCGCTAAACATTAGAGGATCTTTTACAAGTTGACATTCGGTAACTGGATTAAACACAATCAATGGAGGTTTTTCTGATGAAGACTCTTTTGTTGCTTTAAGTAATGGGTCAGAGAGTTTTGGTTGAATATCCAAACCTTTACCTATTTTTCCGACTTGATCCACGTCAAGTCCTTTCCAAGTTGTTTTTTCTAGTTCTTGGAGTGTTTTTACTTTTTGGCATACTGAAACATCTTTACATAGCTTTGATGATGAAGATGATGATGATTTTTCGGATGTTTGAGAAATCTCCATAGGGATATTATTTAAATGTTAGATTGTATGAATTGAGAGTTGATAGTTTGAATATGGATAAGATTTTTTGGGAAAAAATTGAGGGAGGTTTGAAAGGAGAGTTTTATAGAGAATTTTCAGGATTTTATATGAAGTTTTTAAGGATTTTATTTGTCGGAAAATTTTAACTGGGATGAAGTTGTAGGATATGAGAGGTTTTATGAATTTAATGGATTTTTTGGTTTGGGATTTTTAGAGGTTGATGATGAAATTTTGAAATATTTTTTTTGGCTTTTGAATAAGATTTTGGTTGTGGTGGAGTTTTTTATTATTGATGAGGTTTAAAAGATTTATGAAATAGGTTTGCTTTGTGTGAGATTAATGTGAATTATAATATTTTTAGTGGTTGGTAATAAATACTTTCAATGTGTATAAAATATTTTACAACTTTTATATGAGTTAAATATTTTTTTTGGAATGTTTTCCTGATTATTATAACTATAATCTACTTATAAATCAGCATTTTTAAAAACTCTTCAAAGTTTATTTTTCCATCTACATCACAATCTATTTCATAGGCATCCTCATAAAATTTACCACTAGATAATTTTTCTCCTAAGATTTTCATAGAGTGTCTTATATCAGCAATATCAATAAGCCCATCCCCATCTTTATCAAAAGCATTAAAAGCTTCTAAAAGTTCTTGTTCAATATCTTTATCATCTATCATCCGAGACATTATATTTAGAAATTCAGAAAAATCAATAGTCCCATTATCATCAACATCAACTTTTTTGATAATTTCCTGAATTTCTCCTTCAGTTGGATTTAATCCTAAACTTCTAATAACAGTCCCTAATTGTTTTGTTGTAATAGTTCTACTGTTTTCATTTTCAAACAATGAAAATACTTCTTTAAATTCTTTGATTTGTTCTTCTGATAAATGTTCTACCATTTGTTGTATTAGGATATTTTTTATTACAAAAATTATTATAAACAGTATGGTCCTAAAGTTATTTGGTATCAATAAATCATAAGTCAGATCCAGAGAGAAAATCTTATATTTGGTTAATTTCTAATACAATCTCAACTCAAAAAATTTGGAAATGAAAAAAAAGTTCAATTCATATGATTAGAATTAATATCTTCTGCAAAGATTTTGAAATACAACCCCTAAGGCTGATTCTTTTACAACTCTTCTTATAAGCACTTAAGCTGTAGATATTATTTGATAACTTTTAATCACAGCATGCCAAAAAGTCAATTTTTTAAAAAAGTTAAAAATTCACATAAAAAATCCTTAGTTTTTTACCCAACGTCTAAACATTAAACAACAGGCNAAGTTAAAAATTCACATAAAAAATCCTTAGTTTTTTACCCAACGTCTAAACATTAAACAACAGGCAAATTCTTTATTAAAAAAACTTATCTTATTATCTATTAGAAGTTCTTAAAATATCGCAGATTGTTAAAAAATACAAAATATTAGAGTTTTTCAAGCATATTTCAAGCATTTCCGGTAAGTCTATTTTACTATTAGAATCATATCCTCTAGTAATTTCTGTGATATCATGTGTACCAATATCTTTGAAATATCCAAAAATCTTGCATATAGACAAAACTGATAAATGAAGTATAACTTGTAAGTCGCAAATCGTAATTTCATGTTCTTTGTTAAAATCAAACATAAAAAAAAGTACTGCCTAATCTTTACATTTAAATTTGTCTCTAGCTGAAGTATTAGATAACATAGCTAAGCCTGCCATAACTTCTAATGGGCTAATAAGCCCATTATTATCTATATCCCATATGCTAAAACATTCACATTTAAAAATCTCTATGAACTCTTCTGCTGTCAAAGTTAAGCTTTTAAGTAAGTTTTGGATTACTGAATAGAAATGTCTTAGTTGATTTAAGTTTACTATATTTGAATCACATCCTATTAAACTTTTGCTAATCAATGCTTCTCTACCTACAAGACCTGATACAATATTTCCCATTTATTATAGTAAATATTATAACATCCTAGATAAATTTATCTACTAAATCACTTTCAAGATAATTTTTTTTTACTGAATATTAGTTTCTTTAACAAGAATATCAATCAATGCTCTTGCAGCAATTAAAACACATTCATTTATACCAAATCCACTTTTAGATGAGCATTCCATATAGTTAACTCCAAATTTTTGAGTTATTTCTAATATTTCCTCACTAGAAACTTTTCTTAAATCCACTAAATCATTCTTTGACCCTACAACACATATATAATTTTCTCTTTTGCTTAATTTCTGAATCTTTTCAAGCAAGTCTGTTACATCATTAAAAAAAGTATCTGATGTAAGGTCGCCAAGTATTAAAAAACTTAAAGGTTTTGCTAAAATGCTTTTTGGAATGAAAAAGTTCCGCATAAAATAGTAATTTGAAAACCAAAGTCTTATTTTATAATATGAATCATCAATAAGAACTATTTTGTTACCCTGTATATTTATTACAAAATCAGGTCTGATACATCCGTGAAAAATATATGGAAATATATTGTTTATGTATTGACTATAAAAATTTGAACACCCAGCGTCTTTTTTGCCAATAAGATAAATATTAAGAATTGGGTAGTCTTTTCTTATGCTGTTAGGATATTCCATTTTAATATGAATATATTGTATGTTTTGCAATTTGGATTTTAGGATTTTTATTTTTTGTAGGGAATTTCTGGCTATGATTTTTTTATCTAAGGTGAGAATTTTAGGCAGGGTAAAAAAGAAAGATAGGGATTGGAACTATATTTTTTCCTGATTTTTTATAGCGGAATATGTTGTAAGTATTGGTTTCTAGGTAAATATTTGACTTGATATTAAAATATTACTTTTGTTCAGATTTGATTTGTAAATTTCATCTAGAATTTTTATTCTGCTATTTATTGTTTACAAAGACTTAGTTTATGTTAATTTTATTTTACTTTATTATAAACAAATAAATTGTTGCTCTATAAAATAAGGGTTTTTTGGAAGGTGTATCTATATAATCGGAAATATACAAGGAATAGTATAAATCTTATTTCTATTTTTATCTAAAACTACTTTTAGCTACAATATTCTAATATGAATATATTTATCAATAATATGTCTAGCAGTAAACATAATGCATTCATCAACTCCAAATCCAGTTAAAGAAGAGCATTCCATATACCCTATTCCATATCTTTCAGCAATCATTAGCATATCTTCACTAGATATTTTCCTTAAACCCACTAAATCATTTTTCGTCCCTACAAAACATAAACAATGATCACCTTTTTCATGTAAATATAAAAACTGATGAAGACGAGCAGTATCTTCATAAATTGTATATGTCGTTAAATCGACTAATATTAAAATGCCTGTATTTTTTAAATCATAAAATTCATTAGGAATCATAGTATAACATGCTTTTATGCAGGGATCCCAAAGCCTTATTTTATAATCTAAATTGTCAATAACAATATTTTTTATATACTAAAATGGGTATTACAAATGAATACTGATCAGAGGTTGGAATTGTGTTATCGAATTTGCTGTTTTTGTATCGAGAATAAAAACTTGAACGTCCACAATCCTTAGCGCCGTAAAGTAAAATATCAATAAATGGAGATTCGATATCGTCTTGATCTTTCATATTATAAATGCAAATATCTTAAACCCATAATTAAAAAATTTCAACTAAATAATTTTTAGATACCCTTTAATCATATCTCAATCCCTTTTTTAATAAGAATTTCAATCAGTCCTTTCGCTGCAACCAAAACCCAGTTAAAGATGAGTATTTTATATACCCAACTCTATGATTTAGAGTAATTTCTAATATTTCTTCAGTAGAAACTTTCCTTAAATCTATCAAATCATTTTTGTCCCAATAATAATAATAAATACTTTCCTTTTATAAAAATTTCTGATGTTAAATCATTAAATATTAATATGCCTGAATAGTTTTTTAAAGCGAATTTCAGAGTAAAATAATTTTCTTTTATATTATTATGAGAATCCCAAAACTTAATTTTATAAACAGATTGAAAAAACATGAACATCAATTTTGATTGCTGATAAGAAAGATGTTTATGAATGAAATATTTTCATCTTTCAGTGGGGTAGTTTCCTGTTTTATATATTACATAGAATTATATTATAATTTAAGATCAGTTATATATTGGGAAAAATATTATTAGAATGTTATAAGATATGCTTTTTTTTATTGATAAATTTGATTTAATGTTTTATGAATTTGAGATAAATCTGTTTTAAATGATGAGGATAAATGCTTATAATTTAACTGATTTACTGTTTAATTTTATAGCATAGATTATAGTATTTAAAAGGCCCAAAATTATCTAGTTTATTGTTTGACTTTCTTCTTAGATGCTGATTATGTAGTTTCAAGTGTTTGAGATTAGAAAGTTTTTACCTGAGTTTAGATAATATCTCTTTATTTTTATCCCTTAGTTACTAAATTAGATATATGCTTTAAAATATAGTAATATAATCTTATTTCATGATTAAAATAAAAATTTACATTTGGAATATTTGCAATTTTTTGTTATATAATCATAAAAAACCTTTTATATAAGTTTATAGGAATAACAAAACTTAAATCAAAAATGAATACAAAAAAACATCTGAAAGGCAAATGTAAAGCGTAGGTGTTGAAAAGAAAAAGATATTTTATAAACCAACCCACAAAAGACACAAATCAAAAGATAAATACTTTCAAATTAAATCATAAAAACTTATCCAACAAACACTAAGCCAAAAAATCTATTACTCAGAATAATTTCCAATAAAATCCAAGTCAACTAATAGCAAACATAAAAAAATAAGACTCTTCATTCCCAGACCTAAAAAAATCATTCAATCCTACTAAAAATCTTTATTAAATTATTCCTGTAAGATTTTAGACTCATCCTCAAGTTTCTTTTTCTCAATATCTTCACTAGTCACTTTCTCCGGCATGCTTTTACCAAAATAATACCCACAAAATCCTATATTCATAAGCATAAACATTCTCAAGACTTTAGCAAAGCGTCCTTTTTGTCCTTCAGGCAGCTTGACTACCTTAATCTTAGGAAATCTCATATTATATTATATGTCAAAATATAAACTTATTATATTCTAAATACTTTTAAAGTATCAAAAAAAAAATCCTAAAAAATTATAATTATAAGTGCCTATTTTGTGCTGAATTTCTTCTACTTGCAAGTATTTTAATCTGTTCTCTTTGGTCTTCATGCATAAAAAAATTCCCAAATCCTCGAGGTGTTGAGGTTTTTTTCACAACTTCTTGTAATGATCCTTGTCTACTTAACCAAATCATATCAGTAACTTGACTATCATCTCTAGTAAGTGTTAATAAAGGATTGTATGTATCTTCAGGAATAAAAGGTAAACTTAATGGTTCTTTATTAGGTTTTTTTTTATCTTTTTTATCCTTTTTATTTGAATTTTTCATATTTGACTTGTGTTTTTTTGACCCTAAGTTTATGTTATAAGATAAAGAAAACTTTAATATTTCATCAACGTAGAAGTTGTAATCGATAATTTTATGAGTATTTGAATAGAATTCTTGAGATGTGCAAGATGAGAGTTTTGAATTTAGGGTTTTTATGTCAAAAGACAAGTTTTTGGAGTATTTATTTAGGAAACGCTTATATGATGAGGAGAAGGAATGCAAGGTTTGTGAAAGGTACTCGTGAAAGATTGGGAATTTTTCTGATAGTGAGCTTTTAACTGATAAGGCTGTGAGGGATAATAAGGTGTTTATTGGGAAATCTTTGTCGTTCCATCCAAAGGATTCGAGATATTGGCTGAAAAGCACTGCTTCAAGATCGTTCATAAGAAACTCTGATATGGTCGTGAGGACCCTTTCTAGAAGATTAATGGATTTAAGTTCATTAGGAACTCCAGGATATACAGAAATCCTTCTTCCTATCATTAAACAATTCTGAGTTAGTCCTTGACTTTGATATTTTGTCCTCATTTCTAAGTATTCTTTTTTTCTATCTTCGCTGCAGTCTACTTTTTTCTTTGACGGTTTTTTCAATGATTTCCCTTGTCGATTTTTCTTTGTTATTTCTTTCATATATTAGTATTAATTAGGAATTATCACTTGACTATTGTCCAGCCCATATTATTTCTTTCATATATATTTAAAACTGTCATTAAAATATAGGCATATGGATTATTCACATTAGCATTTTTAGTGTATATAATAGTGTTTTTATTTATAAAAAGTATGATAATATGATAAAGTCATGTCATACCTGAAGATAGAAAACCCCCTCCTAGAAATAACGGACTGGAAATCAATAGAGAGAGTGATAAGATCACACATCCACTCATACTGAAAAATAATCAGAGAGAGCACCCCAAATATTAGCCAGAATCAACGTGGAGGATTGTTCCTGAGCGAAGTAGGCTTCGAGGGCTGGAAAATACACTACCAAACAATAGTTTCTATTCACTGCACAAAGCGAGAAAGCACCCATAACATTTCTATAACTAAATTCCCAGTTTGCTATAAACACCATAAGAACTTCAAAGCATGCCTAAAGCAAGCTGGATTCTTCAAGAAAAACAAGGTGAACACAAGATTATAATATAACAGTTAAAAATTATTTGTTATAAAGTTTAATATTAAATATGTAAATATTGCTTGATAATTATAATTTAAATCAAATTTTATATAATATTTCTTATATCACTTTGCCTATTTTATCATGAAACCAGTTTTTTCTTTCTTTAAAAATTATTGTCGGAATTATTAAATTTTTATAAAAAGGGTTTTTATACGATTTAGATTTTTGGCATGCAAAAAATTGTGATTTTATCTTGAGGTTATTAATAAATCATGTTCGACAAAGTTTATTAATTGTATGAATATTCTTATCGTAAATTGTACAGAAAACTTTTTATTGAGTTTGATGTATTTTTTCAACTAAACTTTTGATTTTTGATTTTCCAAAAACAGTTAAGTAACAATTGCATAATTTTTCTGATTTTAAATAAGTTTCTGATAACAAAATCCATAAAAAATCCTCCCAACCAGAAAACTGACTTAAAATTTATTAACAAAGTCATGCGCTTTTTACTATGAACAAATACAGCCAGAGTTTACAATTTTACTCAACTCTTTTATAAACCTTTTTTCTGTGAAAACTGTCAAATAGTATTCGAAATATTTAAAAACATAACTAAAAGTCAGCCTCTAAACATAATCTCCTATTCCAAACCCAAACATCTAAAAAACTACTAAAACCCAAAAACCTAAGGTAACACTAAAATCACAAGTATTTCTAATCCATCAATACAATCAAAAAAAAACATTAAATTATCTTAAAAAAAAATATACAAATATTATTCTAAAATTGTGTTTATAGAATCATCATCTAATACAAAAAATATACCTCATTTTATCAACAACAAGATTTTCTCACCATCTTTGCAAAAAAAATTTTTAAAACTCATAATTTCAAAGCTGACCAACTTTATATAAAACTTTAATACCTGGTGAAATTGATTTCCCAAAAACTAAAACTAAAAAAAAAAAGCACAACACATAAAATAACTAATTATCTAACGTTGAAATTTAAAGACTTGTAGTCTATAAGTGGTTTCGCACGTTTTTTAAAGTCTTTTGAGTACCCTGATGAGTAGCTTAATGATATATCCACAGGGCATATTGCACTGTAACTATAAGTTCCAAGAGCGCTTAACGATGCATTTCTATGTATTTTTGTCGTATGATTGAGTATTGAGCTTTTATTGCTGATTGATTGAGCTTTATCACTATGAGCAAAAGATGTTACACTAATAGTCCGATAAGGGGGTTTTTTGATGTTAATAGCAGAAAATGAACTATGAGAAGACAGACTACGCTGTGTGGATTTATTAGAATGACGGAAAGTTTGGCTTAGTTGTGGGCGAAATGTACACCCTGAAGTTGCTTTTGTAGCTTTTTTAGCTTGGAGAAGTTTGATTTTATCATCTTTACGTTGTAGCCAAAGAGAGGTACGTTCTGCAATGGACAAATTACCATAACTAGCTTCAATAGGTTTTTTCTCGGGATCCCGAGATAAGCTTTCATTACGAAGACTGTAAAGTACTTCATTTCGTTGGGTTATATCAGGAGGAAGGTCATTTGAAAGATGTGAATCCCGGGCACTTATAGGCATTTGCAAAGAAGGGAATGTAACAGGGGATTCTGGTCTTGGAGCAGTCATAGCAACATCGTATCTGCAGATTTTCATAGGAGTTGTATTGCAAGTATCCGCGATTTGCTTTAGGTTTCCTAATGAAAGGCGGATTTTTTTAGGCATAAATCTCGAGTTTTTCAATATCTCATGAGTCCGTTGCAACCTTGTCGGACTATAAATCGACTGTTTTTCCCTTTGAGTTTTACTTGCCAGACGTTTGGATAAAGTGTTGATAAGTGGAGTTGCCCTGCTGTTTTTTAGTTGTTCGTTAATTTTTTTGGTCTTTAAAGCATCAATTTTTCTCCTAACGTCTTTGTGTCGAGTAAAAAGATCGTCTTCGATTTTTTTGGACTTTTTTCGAATTAGATTTTTTTCGGATCGGCTACTGTCCATTGGTTGATTGAGTATTTTATATAAAACGATTGATTTTTAGGCATTTTATCTTAGAAAATATATGGTTAAAGAGTATAATAAAGGGATTTTTTTTGAAGATTAGAGGTGTGGAAGGATAATTTTAAAGGATTTTTGTATGATTTTTAGGATTTATGAGGATTTGCAGATGTTTTTATATCAAGTGGAGTTTTTGCAAGCATTTTTGATATGATTTGTTGGAAAATTATGGCTTTTTGAAGAAGATTTTTTTATTAGGTTATATAGTTAGCTTGGTATGTCTGAAATTTCCCCTTTTTGTAGTACCTGCCTAGTGACTCGCCAGCTTTCTTCAAGGTTTTCTGTTAAAATCCTTGTTATGTTGTCAGCTGAACTCACAGCTAAAGCATTGCCGAGCGCATTCCAACTTACTTTCCATACTGGGGCTGAAAAAGTTATAACATCTTTAGCTTTCCAAGTCTGTTCTTCTGTACTTCTATACCAAATAACTACTGATCGATCTGCACAACTGGCAAAGAGTTCTTTATTACTTGAGATTATAGGATTCCAAGATATGTCTCTTATACAATTCGCGTGTTTTTCTAGGTTTTCTGAGTTATAGCTTTCATCTTCTTGGGTCCAGTATTTGATTTTCCCATCACTGTCTCCTGTGACAAAACGCAGGGTCTTTTGTACTGAAGAATTACATGCGCTTACTAGTGAAATTGCAGTTCCCCAAGCCAAAGCTTTAACCGAGCAACTATGCCCAACAAATTTCCTACTAACCCATTCACCTTTAAACGAAATAATCATAACATTCCCATCATCTAACCCAGCAAGTAGTTTTAACCCAAGTTCCCAGGGGGCAAAACTCACACAATTTACAGCAACAGAATCCGTATAATCATAAATAGTTTGCCAAAGCCTAATCGATTGTTCCCTCCATATAATAATTTTCCTATCACTACCACAACTAGCTAATAAACTCCCATATTTTGGATGTGACCATGATAAACACAAAACTTCCCCAGGATGATTTTCTAAAGTACAAATCTCAGACAATGTATTATCATTATAAGAATACAATCTAATAGATTGATCTGAACTTATAACAGCAAGTCTTCTACCAGTATAATCAAATTGAGAACAAGAAATCATTCCTTCAATATTGCTATCAATACGTATAGACATATTATATCAACTACATAATATTAACTTATTAAAGTAGAATGCCTTAAAACATCTTTATTCTGTATCTGAGAAAAATGAGTAAAGCTCTGTCTAACAGTTTTTAAACTTGGCGACTCAGGTTCTATAATATTATCTCTTATAATTTCTTTTATACTTTTATATCTAAGCATATGTTGTTTTTCATATACACCCATTTGTCTTATATTTATAGCTCTATTAGCATTAACTGCTGTAAGTCTTATAAGAAAAGGTAGTATTTTCCAATGTATAACCATTCCATCTTTTAATGGACCGAACTCTAGGTTTTTTACTCGATGCTTTATTTGGATTTGAATACGATATAACTGCTTTTCTAATGGGTAGATTATGAGATTTACTAGATTGAACTGAGTAATTATTGTATCTTGACGATATTCTTTCCAGTTTTCACTCCAAACTATAACGACTCTATCATTGCCTACATGACGTTTTTTAAGTAATTGTTGACTATCATTTGTATCAGTTGGCATAAGTAATGGAACATGGAACATTATATCATGTCCCCAATCTGTATAAGCAATGCTGATTTTCCCACAACTTCCTGGATCTAAACCTCCAAGATTGCCTTTATAATTAGTTAATTCGACGACTCTACCGATTTTTGTTAAGAATTCTTGGAAGTTAGAACTTGAGGAATTGCTTGAAAGGATTTCTTTTTCGTTGTCTTGACCTGGTTTTATGTAGAGAATACCTATTCGCACTTGATCTCTAGCTTGAGATTTGTCAAGAAGGTTTAGGGCAATTGATAGTTTTTCTGATGCTGGTAATGGGTCTAAGGTGTTTTGAAGGCCAAGATTTGCTATGAAGATTTGACTTTGACTTGATGATTTAGAGTATAAGGGAGGAGGATTGTTTTTGGTGTTGGGTGTGCTTTCAAGTTTTACGAAATGCTGAATTTGATTGGAAAGATCTTCGTGGATGCTTAAAGGACAANTTAGAGTATAAGGGAGGAGGATTGTTTTTGGTGTTGGGTGTGCTTTCAAGTTTTACGAAATGCTTAATTTGATTGGAAAGATCTTCGTGGATGCTTAAAGGACAAGTTCTTGTTGAATGCTTGTAGTTGTTATGAATAAAGGATATAAGGAGCTCTAAAGTTGGGCTTACAGGCAACTGGCTAGGATTTTCTTGTGTATTAAGCGACAATTTCGACTTTTTGAATATCGACAAAAGTTTGTCTTTGGCTTCAGTTTTATTTTCGCCATCAAAAACATCATAACTTGAGCAAGTCCATAGAAATTTCCCAAACTCATTTCTAATAACAAATTTATCCTTATAAAGGGTAATAATTGTATTATTGTTCAAAGAATAATGTTCTTCTTCTTTAGAAGGAAAGGGTTCACTTGTATTCGAGTCAAAGATCTCAACCAAATTGTCTTGGATTGGGAAATTCAAAAAGTAAAACCCTATAAACGACAAAAAAACATCAATATAAGTCTTGATTTTGCTGTCAGGGTCAATCAATTGACTTAATTTTGCTATTTTTTCAAAGAGTAGTTTAAGGTTTTCTTTATCAGTATTGCTTTTCAAGTTCATGAGCAACGACAAAATCAGATCAAAAATCGCTGTCAACAACACCTCTGAATCAAATTTTTTCTCATTCAAAACATTTTTTATAACAAACTCAAGTATATACTCTTGATAACTAGGTAAAACTTGAGCTATAGTCCCAATTGATTGCAAAGATAAAACAGCAGTATTTTGGTCAATATCATTACATATATCCAATAAAATCTCAATACCTTTATTGACAAAAGGACTATTTTCATAAGAAATTTCTTCAATAAGAAAAACAGTAAAAGCTTCTAAAGCTTGAGTCCTAGGAAAAGCTGACAGTCTTTTGATGAAAAAATTGAAAATATCGTTTTTTAATGATAAATACGTGGTTTTTGAGTTATCTAATGTTAAAAGCATAGTGTTTTTATAGTAATTCGGTAAAGATAGTATCCGATATATGAAAAAAAGCCCTTCACTCATGTAACTATTAGCCAAGTCAATTAAATGTTTAAGTAAAACATGGTTTCCTCTATAATCAAGAAGTTTAGGACTATGCGTAAGTACTGATTTTTCAAGATGTGGCCTTTTTATAGCAACCGACAACAAGTAAAAAAGGTGTTGGATCTGCATAGAAGATGGTCCTTCATAAGTGTTTTTCGTATACAACAAACACAACGTATCAAGGCTAATTAATTGTGTACTTTCAAAACCTTCCAATATGAGCTTAGATAAATCAGTTAAAAAACACTCAAGTAATACCGCAGGACTGACCATTTTTTCCATCAAATCAAAAACAATATCTTTTAACGAACTCACCCATTTATTCTGAGCTTTTTCACCAAACTTTAATGGACTTCCTAATAGTCTTATAAAATCAAGCCAAAATCTTAATTGAGTCCTGTTACTATAAACCCCATAATCCGTTTCTTCTGATAACTCAAATGTTTTGTTTTTCCAATTGTCAATAATTTCTATATACTCATCTGCCCATATATGCAAATATGGTTCAAAGTTTTCTATGATTTTTTTAAAATCTTGTTGATTATTAACCACCCCTTTTTTCATAACTTTTAATATAAAAGAACTTAAAACTTCAATCAAATCTTTGCATGGGTTTTGTTTTTGTAGTATTTCACATAGTAATAAAAGGGTTTTAATAAATTCTATGTTTTCTGGGTATTTTTCATAGAATAATCTTAGAAGGTCAAAAGATTTTGTGCAGATTTCTATACGGCTTTTTGATGTATCGTTTTTGTAATTGAAAATACAGATTATATGTTTTATGATGGTTAAACTAAATTGTTCTTGGGTTGTATCTTTTAAGTATAAAGGTTTGGTATTTAGAATCCAGTTTTCAAAGATTTCATAGGATTTTAATGCGGTTTGTTGGGAGAGAAGCGAGTTTTGGTTAAAGAGCATAAAAGATTTTTCGATAATCCCTAGGACCAGCTGACGGTCTTGATGGAATTCAAACATCCACATATTGATTTCTGGGTGTTTGGCGAATTTACGTACCCATGAAATTATGAGGAAATGAAGAATATGTGGGCAGTTCTTGAAACCCCCAGTATGGTCTAAGTTTATCAAATCAGGATACAAAAATTTCAAATACGACCTTCTAAGTATCCCTAACCATTTCCTAAAATGGTCAATATAATTCACTTGTTCCTGATCAAAACTTCCAGCCAACGTATAATCCAACATATACTTAAACATAAAAATTCCTTCCTTAACCATCTCATTCTCCGGCACGAACTCAACAATTTTCCTCAAATCCAAAACTTTCACAGGAACCTTATTTAAAATTTCTTTAATCTGCAACATCCATTTCATATCATCATTTCCTTTTAAAATCTCCCTTCTAATCCCAATACCTTCATTACCAAACAACCCTAAATCAATAGATGCTTGAAAAATATCAAAAGGTATAAGTGTATCTTTATAACTAACAATATTCATAATCAACCTAAGGCCATAATGTTTTAATTCATAACGATTCCCATCTTGTAAGCAGGTTTTCGCTATAACTTGTAAATCTTCGACTTTATTGATTTGCCCATATTGAGTCATTTCTATTAATGCTATAAAAGTATATGTAGCTTCTTCCCAAGACTTGATTTTATATTTATGATCAGTTTGAAAAATGCATGTTAAGCATATTGAGGTTACTATTCCCCCATATTCTTTAAAGAATTTTTGGAGTCTTGGGTTGAATTTCTCATTAGTGTTTTTAAGGAGTTTTTGTATGTAGTTAATCATTATACTATGACGTTTGGATATAGACTTTTCTTCATTAAGGATTTCAAGGATTCCTGTTAAGTTGTCTGAAGGTTTGTTTGAGAACCATTTCAAGAAGTTGTTCATTTTATTGTAATATTGTTAGGATTATTATAGGTGTATAAGATTTAAAGGAAGATTTAGTTTTTATAAATGATTTTTAAGGTTAAAATTTGTTGTCAGGTGAAGGTTTTGTGTTGGAGGATGATTAGGAATACTTTGAAGAGGAAAAGGTTATTTTTTATTAAGAAAAGATGAGGATTTTTCGAGTGGGTTTAGGATGTTGTGGTATTTGTTGAAAACATCAACAGACTTTGCAGCACGTAAATGATATTTTCTTAAATCATCCATTTTTTGCCTTAGGGATTTTATGTTGCTTGTGATCAGATGGTTGTTTAAGTTTGTATTTGCCTGTTTTTTTTGTATATCTGATGTGTTAACTGCAGAGACTCCTAGGGTTAGACATGATTTCATTTGAAATGCTCTTCTACGTCCTATAAACTCGTCATTTTCATTACAAATTTGATCGTCTGGTTCTGTGTTTTTTGCCTGTTGAAGTACTTCAATTATAGCGTGGATAAGAGCACTGTATTGTCCTGAGAAAAATTGATAACAATCTTCTATGAGAATTGATAGATCTTGTAATGGTTCGGATATTATAAGAAATTGTTGGAAGATTTTGGAATTCATTATAAAACTCAATACTGGGGACTATATTTTTATTACACTTTTGACTATATTTTGTATAATAAAAGCAGTTTTTGTATCATTTGAGTAATGTTTTAGGTATTCATCTATAATATTCAGTTTGGTCTTCATCCAATTCTCACAAGGTTCAGTAGCCAAGCTAGTTTGAGTTGCAGCTTTTAATAAAGTTTTCCTCCCTTTTTTCTTTTCATTAGTTATAAGTCTTAAAAGTTTTTTATAACTTATTAAAACCTTCGCTGGCATACTTGACACATTTCTCACCCCAGTTAAAAGTTTAGTAATCCTATGTCCCAAAGCATAAGTTTCAGCATATATTCTAAGAATACTTTTTTCAAGAGTTTCCTCATTAATAATCTTATCATCTAAAGTTCTCTGCAAATTATATGTTGTATACAAATTATATCCTTTAAAAGGTTCCGTATTAATATCGCTAATACAAGTAAGTTCTTTAATCACTTCATTAAACTCCTCAATTTTCTTTATATGGATTTGTGATAACTGATAATACCTTTCACTTAACGATCCATCCATAAACATAAACCCATTCATAGTTTTGATAATAAAATCAATAGAATTCTTATTTATCTCACCACTTATACCTAATTTACTATATACCACTTACTCAAATATCATCCTAAACTGCCTTCTATAATTCTTTAAAGTTATATTAACTGGACTATTCAATATTTTTTCCATATCTTTGCATTTTTTCTCTAATTCTCCTTTTAAAAACATTTTTTTTTTTGTTTTTTCATCGTAGTTTCGAATTTTTTCTTCAGATTTCGCTCTCATTTTCTCAACATTTCCTTGAAACTCTAAAACTTCATCTTTTTTCTTTTTAATTTTTCGTTTTATTGTCAAAAATGCACTTTTTTTATGTTTTTTGTATGTGTTTAAAGATATCTGAGCTGAGGATTTTAAGTTGTTTACATTTGAAGTCATGTTTATAAGTTTTTCATGCTCTGAGGAAAGTTGTGTGTAAATTTTATGGGATTTTAAGTTTTTTTCATGAAGATTTTCCTAGATAAAAAGTACAATTTTTTGAAGTTCACGTTTGCGCATTAAGAGAAGTTGATTGGTCATTATAAGTTCGTTTGCGATAGTGTTTTCGCATGAAGAGATTGAGAGAATGAGTTTTTCTTTAGTTTTTTCGGAAATTGTAGCTTTTGATGATGAGTTTTCTGATGAAAGGCTGAAGATTTGGATTGATTCTTGGAGTTGTTGGAGTTTAAGCCTTTTTTTATAGTTGGAGTCTTTAAGTTTATTATAGTATTGTTCAAGAGCTTCATTTGTGTCGAATTCTCTCATGATTAGTGGAGTTTTGCTTTTAACTGGAAGACGTTGGGTTTGAAGTAAGTTGATGCGTTTTTGGGTGTGGCTTGTTGACATGAGATCATTGTTATGTGAATTGATTTTAAATGTTCTCATTGAATAGTATATTATTTTTGGTTTAGGATATAAATTATGGGTAAAGTTGTTGTATAAGTAAATGATAAGGAATAATGTTTTATAATATGTACAAGATATTTTTATAAGTATTTCATAATTATGTTTTTTAGGATTAGTGTTACAATAATTCCTTCAAAAAAAAAAAAACCAACTCATAAAAGATAATTTAATCTATCTTCAAAAAAGTTAAGAATTTTATAAATGGGTTCACTAAACTGTAAATGTGACTCTGAAGAAGATAAAACCGTTTTAGTAGAATCTCTTGGCAAACAAAAAGTAGATTCAAAAAACTCTGGAGTTCCAGCACCAGTAGTTCCACCAAAGTTTACAAATGTTTTATCTGAGTATATAGACGAGATTGGACCATTAGTTAAAGAGGTTTGGAATACTTTAGGGAAGTTTACTTTTGACCGAGAAGATGAAGAAGAAATTTCAGAATGGAAAACTTTTATGCAAGATGATGGGAGATATATTGGTGAGTCGATAAATTTTAAGCCTCAAGGAAGAGGAATTAAAATTTATCAAGACAAAAGCTTAGTAGAAGGACACTGGCATGATGGAGCTTTATATGGAAGAGGGAGGATGATTTATACGAATGGAGACTACTTTATAGGCAGTTTCCATAATGGTAAAATCGATGGTGAGGGTAAACTTGTAAGTCACAATGGAGCTAAGTATGAAGGACAATGGTACAACTCGAAACAGGAAGGGAATGGTAAGGAAATATGGCCTGATGGTGCTGAATATATTGGAGAGTTTCGAGATGGGGTCAAATGTGGCAAAGGAACTTTTTGGTGGCGTGATGGGAGTACTTTTCAAGGGGAATTCTTAAATAACAACATCCATGGCTTTGGAAGATATGAATGGAGTGATGGAAGAAAGTATGAGGGAGAATGGGTTGATAGCAAAATGAATGGAAAAGGCAATTTTTATTGGCCAAATGGCCGTGTTTATGAAGGAGAGTTTGTTAATGATCTTAAGCATGGCCAAGGAAAACTTACATGGCCAGATGGAAAAGTTTATAATGGGGGATGGATGAATGGTAAAAGACATGGGATAGGCACTATGAGTGTTAATGGCTCAGCTGCGAAAAAAGGTGAATGGAAAAATGGGATAAGAATAAAGTGGCTAGATATTTAATTATTGTATTTGATTAGGATAAGGTGATAAAAGTAATTTGATCATATACAAAAAATGACGATTTTCATTCATATATAACAAAAATCAAATCTGCCCCACCTTTTCTTTAAAAAGCTTCAAGTTTTTAATATAAAAAAACCGTAAAAGTAAATTTCCTACAAAATTAAAAACAATCATACCCAAAAAAACCTTTCCCCAACTTCAATATTAAACCTTTAACCCTACAATAATATCATAACACCGAAATTAAACTATAAAAATAAAACAATTTTTCCATATTATTATGTAAATAAAAAAAATCTAATATGAATGATTCTGTAATACTGAGCTTCAATATAAATCAATGCTTAGAATGTCCTGTATGTATGGATTTACTTTGTGTACCAGTATATCAATGCGTAAATGGACATTCTATATGCCCTCAATGCACACAATCAGATAAAGTTAATTTAATCACATGCCCAATCTGCCGTTCTTCTTTATCAAAAGAGTTTAGAAACTATTCAATAGAAAAAATACTAGAAAATATAACAATAACCTGCAAATTCGAAGGGTGTCAAGAATCAATCAAGCTTTCAGAAAGACTTGAACATGAAAACTTATGTATTTTTAACCCAAATATCGAATGCATATTAACCGATTGTTTATGGAAAGGATCAGATTTGTGCACACATCTTAAAAATTTCCATGCGATTAAAGAATTTAATATGTGCAATTCAAATACAAGGGGATGGAACTCAAAAGCATGGAGAGATGCTGACTGGGGGTTTAGTATATGGAATTTTGATGGAAAACAAGTGTTAAATCAGTCTGTTAGCAATAAGAATTTTTTCTTCCTTTGGGTTTATAGTATGAAAGATGAACCTTTGAGGTTGAGGCTAAAAGTTGGGTCAGGAAGTCAGAAGGCTGAATATAGTGTTATCACTACACCTGTGAAAAAATATAGGAAAGTCAGGCCTATGCCCTTGCATATGAATATTTGCGAGATTGAAAAATATTTTTTGGAACCTGCTGATGGGCTAGATGAAGGATATAAAAAACTGACAATTGAAGTGGAATTATTACCTAATAAATACTTTTGAACTTTTACTTATAGTAATTATAGCCTGTATGATAATAATTAGGTTGTTGGGTTTTTGGAGAATTACTAAACGGGTTTCCTGTCATAAATGGGTTATCAGCTTGAGGGAAGCTCGGCATACTTACAGGTACCGGACTAACTGTTCTAACTTGTTGACTAACAGGCTTTGACGGGTTATCAAAAAGATCTCCCGCAAGTTGAGTCTTTACAGGTTGTATATCAGGTGCTTGAAAAACCCCAACACCTCTAACTTGTCCTTGTTGTGGTGGGGGTTTTATAGTAAAAGGTTTAAGTTTTTTCGGTTGGTTTTCAACATAAACTTGTTCTTTTATCTCTTCCTTTGGTTCATCAAACAAATCTTCAAAAGGATTTGTCGTTACTTTCTTAGGTTCAATTGCAACAGGTTCTACAATTTGCACTTCTGGTACTTTAAAATCATAAGTAAACTCATTTTTCGTCTTGTCTTGCATAAGCATAAAATCAAAGGACACACTATCGATTCTTAGGTCATAAATTTTACCTTGTTGAATCAGATTTATTTGATGTCCTTTGAACTCATGGGTAAATTGAAACATGGTACCTTTTGTTTGTTTCCCTGTATGGAGGATTTCGGTATTTACGGCAACTTTTACTTTTCTTGAGATTTTTGATAGGTAAAGGTCAATTTTAACCTCTTGTTCATCTATGAGTAGGGACCAAGAAAGCTTTTTTTTTGAGGCTTTGATCCTTTTACCCACTTTGTTCTCGGAAAAGCTCACGGCTTTTATTTTGGACATGCTATTATTATTAGCCTAAACTTTGGTTTGCCATTTTATTAGATGAAGTTAGTCAGTTGCTGGTTTCTTGAATTTTTGTAAGAAACTGCTTTTAGGGGTTCCGAAACGTCTTTGAGCGTAGCCTGGGACGGGTTCTGGGGAGAGGTTGATTCCTTCAAAGTCGTGTTTCATGATTTTCCTTATTGGCAGTTGTTGACTTCTTTTTGCTTCTTCAAAGCCTTTAGGGCTTCTAGGTAATCTAGGATCTTTACGTGCAGGTTCAAAGCATATCCCTGGTTCAAACCTAACAGTCGGTGAGTTATTCCCAGAATTATTCCCAGAGTTCGTCCTAGAGTTTTTAGCTGATTTAATCGCAGGCTTAATATAAATCTTAGTATTTGGTCGATTCTCATCAATACCAAGTTTTTTATATAAAGGTGAAACCTTACTATTATTCTTATTCAAATCCAAATCACTTTTAACATGTACCGAAAGTGAATTTTCATAAATAATCTCCCCATTTTCATCAAAAACCGAACAAACCCTAATCAAATCATTTTCTATAATCTCAATATCTTTATCCATAAACCCAACATTACACACAAGCCCAATACAATCTTTAACAATCCCTTCTCCATAATTTATATGTTTAACTTTCCACCCAGGTTTTATTTTATGATCACAAAATTCTTGAACCCATTGAGTTTTAAGGATTTCTATAATCGGTGGACGGTTTTCTGGATTTTCTTGTAATAATAAGGATATAAGAGTTTTTGCAGTATTTGATACATGAGTTCCTATATTATAAACTCCATAATTTATCATCCTAGCCATTTCTCTAAGGTTTTTAGCTCTATAAGGAGTTGTCCCATGAAGCATTTCATAAAGTAAAACCCCTAAAGCCCATATATCTACTTTATAACTTTGTGGGTAATTATTTACCATCTCTGGAGACATATAATCTAAAGTACCACAAAATGTGTTTCTAGATTCAGTATCTCGAGTTGCCCATCCGAAATCACATATTTTTACTATATCATCTTTGTTTATAAGAAGATTCTCAGGTTTTAGATTTCTATGTATTAAGTTTTTTGTATGTAAATAATTTAAACCAATACAGATTTGTGTGAAAATAGGCCAAATTTCGCTTTCAGAAAGTTTTATTTTTTTTCTTATTATATTAAACAAACTACCTTTTTCAGTGTATTCTAAGATGATATAAATTTTTATTGTATCTTCGATATGGTCATATAAGCGAATTATATTAGGATGATTTAAGGATTTATGTATAGAAATTTCTCTGAAGAGGATTTTCAATGGGATTATGCTACAGACGGTTGATTTTTTATATGTTTTCATAACGTAAAATTTGTTGGAGTCGATATTTTGCACAAGTTGTATTTCATTGTATGTCCCAGTCCCGATGATTTTTATATCTTTTGTTATAGTGAAATCTTTTAAAGTGAATATATGAGGCCGGCAGGATTGGAAATGGAAATCAGAGTCTTTAGTTTTACAGTTTTCTGAACAGTATTTTGGTATAAAACATATTTCACATGTTGTGTTGTTAGTTATAGGATTAGAACATTCAAGAAGACTACACTCCATTTGTATATTTTAATGTAGGTTTTCTAACTATAATTTATTGTTTTAATAATAAAAATGCTGTTTTAGTAAAAATTTTTTGTGTTAGAATTGTTTGTTTTTATAGAGTTAATCTTTGATTTTTTACGTGGATTGTATGAAATTTTTGGTGTAAAAAATTTTGTGTGTATTTTTATTGATTGGAATAGAATTTTATATATGGGTTATTTGGTTTAAAAATATTGTTTTATTTAATGATTAAGGAAGATATAAATTATTTAGGTATGGATTATGCTAGGATTTGTTAGGTGTTTTTGGTAATTTTAATTGTTTTTAAGTATTTTCTTTATTTCCTCGATAAAACAATTAGAGCTAGTATTTACCATCATTTTAAGTAAATCATTAAGACTTACTAATTCAACATCATATAAAATATCTGATACAATATGAGAATTTTTGCTTTTTCCGCATGCTTTGCATTTTAAGTTTTCGAAAAACTCATCAAACAATTTTATATCAAATTCTTTCATACCCTCTCTTTTATAAGCTTTACAACAAATATTCATTTCATAAGCATTTATCAGATTAAAACAATCTAAAGTTTTTTGCTTATAAATTTTTATCATAAAGTTTTCATTTTCCTGTAAAAATAATTTGCATGTAAATTCCATCATATCCGCATAGCTATCATAATAAACAATTTCTTCAAATATTTTATTAATTTTTATAGCCAACTTCTCATATTTTTTCTGAGATTTTTTTTTATTCATTTGCACAACCATGTTGATTTTAATCTTCAAAGAGTTTTCTTCGCAGTTTTCATCATTATAAACTAATGATCCAGGATAAAATGTTAAGACATATATAAATTTTATTTGGTTAACATTTTGAACTTCATTTTGTATAAGTTTTCTTATTTTTACTATTGATGGATTTAAGGATTTGGCATTAGATTTATGAGTGTATATTATAGTGGATATATTAGGAAGGTTTTTTATTTTTGAAATTATACCTTGAATATTTTCTTTATCAAAACTATTGACAAGGCTTTTTATACCAGGACTTTCTATGATAATAAGTTTAGAGTTTAGATTGTCCTG
Source organism: Stentor coeruleus (assembly GCA_001970955.1). NCBI lineage: Eukaryota > Ciliophora > Heterotrichea > Heterotrichida > Stentoridae > Stentor > Stentor coeruleus. The sequence goes on along the minus strand of MPUH01000698.1, from coordinate 2,168 downwards.
TTTTTTTAGGTTGTAGATTTTATATCCTTCAGTAGAATGGGTTTTGCTTTTAATTTCGATTTCATTGAAAAGCTTTTCAGTTGAATCTTTATCTTGGTTTTCAAGAATTTTTCTGATTAGAGTTGTTTTTCCGCTTCCCTCTTCGCCGATTACAAATGCAATATGCGTATTTCCTATTGTATAATCATTGATATTCCCGTAAAAGTACTCAAAATTCCCATATGCAATTTGAATGTTTTCATTAAAATCTTGGACTTGATTTTCAAGGTTTAATGGAATAAGATTTTTTGAATCATATGGGATGTTAAAATTTTTATATAAATTATTTTTAAATTCAGAGGATAATTTAGATAAATGTGAGTTTTCAGGGGCTTTTGATATGATCTCTTTTAACCGGATAATTGAGATAAATCTGAGTTTTCAGAGGCTTTTGATATGATCTCTTTTAACCGGAATCTTGATAGGCAATGATTTTTATAACTACAAGAACATTTTTCGCATATTTGATTATCGGTACTATTTAGTAATTCAAGGGTATTAGAAATGCTGTATAGATTCACAGTTTTGCATTTATGAAGAGGGTGACTTGAACTAAATAGCCCCATCTTGTATTTTGGGTATTTTTTAAGGTAATATTTATTAGAAATACAGTCTTTTAAAAATGCTTCATATATTTCTGATTTTTTATATAAATTATGATTGTTTAAAGTTTCAGAAATCATTTTATCATAGAACGAATATATTTCTAAAATATATTTGCTAAAAGAATCACCTTGAGTACATTGTTTTGATATTTTGTATGGAAAATCATATTCGTTTAGATAAACAATAATCATTTTATTGTTTTTACTATAAATTTGTTCTAGATTGTTAGAAGAAGCTACACTTATGTTATCATATGTAATATAGACAATTATACCATCATATATATAATTGTATATATAATCATCAAATGAGTGTATAATATGTGCTATCAAAAGTTCATTTCCATTTCTAGAAACTGTATTAAATTTGCATAAATTACTAAAAGATTCAGGCAAAGATCTCTGAGCTTCGTTATTAATTGGGAAAAATGATTCCTAATTTTATTTTACATCTATTTTCTCTAAAAATCTAAAATTTAGTTTGTAATTATCACTTATTAAAGTAATTTTGATGTCAGCTTTTTTTACAGCTTCTAATTCATATAAATTTCCATAGTCTTGTTGATACAATTTTCCTGTCATTTCCATTATTTATTATATGATTGAAATATAGAACATTTACTTAATTATATTTAAAATTAGTATAAAATTTACTTTAAGTCAATTTATTATAAGAACTACTTACCCAGTAATTACAATTATTAGTATTAATTTAATATTGTATAAACTCTATCTTTAATAAAAAAAATTATGATATATAAATGCATCTTCTTATAATATATGATAATTTACTTTAAAAGCTTATATTTTATTTAAATACATACAAGGGCTGGACAATAGTCAAGCGATAATTCCTAATTAATACTAATTTAAATACACAAGTAAAATTTTTATTATATCACTTTTTATTATCATTTGGTAATACATAGTCTTTTTATTATTAAGCATAATATTAGATTTTTTTAATCTGTTTGAGTTTTTGGGATTGAATGTTTTATTATTTATCTTAATGTTTAGTTTCAGTTAATTGCTTTCTGTTTAAGACTGTGTTTTTATATTAAAATTTTGAATTATTCTTTTTCTTTGAGTAATTTAGTATCTTCATCACATGAAATCAAAAAAGTTTTAGATATGTCTTGAATATATACTAATAGTAAAATTATGTAATCTAATTTGAATTCAAAGAAAAGATTTAAAGTTTTCACCTTTTCTTTAGCCTCATTTTTAGATTTTGAAAATTTCTTTTGTCTTTTTTCAAAAATATTAGTAAAATTTGAAGAACTTTCATTATCAGGCTAAAAAATATGTTTATATTGCTTGAATAACAATTATTGGCAAATGAATTGATTAATTATAATTTATCACTTTAAACAGTTCTAATAAGCATGACACTCGTATTTAAGTTTGGCTGTAGAACGTTTTTTTTAGTAGTTTTTTTGATTTTTTATTATATTTTTCCAATCTTTCATTGATAAACTGTTTCCTATTAGAAGACTAAGAGATCTTGTCACTNGAATTTTTTAC
>MPUH01000697.1:0-39540 GCA_001970955.1 Stentor coeruleus | reverse complement strand
GTTTGTAATATAGTAATTTTGAGGGCATTGACAATTTTCTGTTATGTTATTCCAAATCATGTTTTCTAGGCATAGCTGGCAAATACCATCATTGTAATTTTCCAGACTCTCACACCTTTTTTCAATATCAAAAAGCATGAAATCAGATATTATATAATTGCTATCAACAATGAAAGCGTATATGTAATAAAAGCTTGGATAGACAAAATAAATGTTTTCAAAAATTGCAACTCCTAGATTTGTTGGCATTGTAGTTTTTCCTTTAAGATAATAATTAGGAATTAGGGAAATATTCACAATTTGTTCATCAAAAATCTTTAGAAATTCTCTGTCATAAAAAACTTCAACTTTTATAGTAAACAAATCTTCAGTGTATTTTGGCTATTTAACTTTTACCTCTAAGCCTATAATACTAGTGTTCAAATAAATTTCATTAATAAAAAATTCATAAATGCCAATTTCTAAATAATTTCTTCGAGCGATTATAAAATTGTATCCAGCATATGATATTTGAATATTATCAAATACAGCGCGTCCATCTACTGTAACTTTATATAGATTTGGCATTATCCCAAATGCAAAATCTATATTTATTTCTTTGGAGGAATTGTAAACTTCGATAAATGAGCAATTTGTATAAGTTATGACAGTAACTGAAAATATAGAATAAACATTTTCATACTAAGTAGGAATTACTATAGAATTGTTTGTAAGGATTACATCAGCGCAAATATCCTCTACTGATAAATCATATTTAGCATCATAAATCTTATTAGCAAATGCTGTGATGCTATAATTTAAAGGTTTTGTTAAGTATAAATCATTAAATTCTACAGCTCCATTAGAGGTTGATGCTAAATAAGTTATGCATAAAGAACTCTCACTATAAATCGAAAGCTCAATAATAGTTGTATCTAATTCTAATTGAGTGAAATTAGCATCATCATAAACTTCTACAATAACATTGAATAAATCTCCAATCGTTATAATCTATATAATAAATACTGGGCTGCTTATAGTCATTTTCACATAATCCTTAACGATAATTGAAAAAACTCGAGAGCTTTGCCCTATAACTCCTTGAGCTGAAGCAAAAATTGTATAAAGTCCTTCAGTACTAATAGCCAGATCATCAAATAGAATTTCTCCAAAAGAACTAGTTTTAACCAAGTTTCCTTGAAGATATTCAGTAGATTCAATTAATGATAAAGTAGCTTCAAACTCTCCTTCTAAACATACATATTCTCCTAATAATATAACCACTGAAACACTAAAGATGCTATTTAGAGGAATCTAAGTAATAATTACATAATCCTCAACATCAATTTTAAAATATTTTTCTGTAATATAGTTGCTGATATATATCAAGTTTGAAGGGTTTGAAAGTATATAAGAATTTGTTGCTATTATTTGGTAAAAACCTAGTGACATAAAAGACAAATTCGTAAAAACTACTTCCCCAGCAGAAGTTTTCCCAAAATAATGCCCATAAAGCTCATTTCTCCCAATAACTAAAAGATTAATGCTGATTTCATCAATGATTTTTACATCTTTATCATCATAAACTTCAACCATTACTGAAAATATCTCAGCTGCAGCATTGGGCTATATATACACTACCTGATTAAGATTCATGACAACTTTATAATTGTTCATTAAATTAGAATACACTTGAAAACTATTAGAAAACATGTAATTATTGCTATAATTGTAACATGATACAATTATATTTTTAACCCCAAAACTTGTAGTGTAAAGCCAAAATTCAGTTTCTTGATAAGATATTTCTTGTTTATTATTTATAAAAACGCTATAAGTTTGGTCATAAATATCAAGCACACATTGAACCACATTTTCCTCATAGGTAGGATCAGCTAAAATATGGACTGTAAATATTTCATAAACAAATACTGAAGCTTTGCTTAAGTCTATTGTTAATAAAAAGCAATTATCATTGGTTGTACTTGAAAAAATATCAGAATATGCTGAATCTATATCTTGGGCTGAGGCTACAATTTGAAATGTTCCAGTACAATTAATTTTTAAAGAAAAGCTAAATCCTCCTGAGTCAGTTAAATAATAAAAGTTATCACTTATGGTCATAGAAGGATAAGTATATAGCACGACAGATTTTGCGTTTAATGTGCTTATCATACCAAAAGAGGTATAAATGTAGACATTGCCTTTAGCATAAATTCCGTCCTATTTTATACTTACAAAGGTTAAATATTCGAATTGAAGGTAGCTTGCGAATGATGAATAAAGCAATAAAAGGAACCCGGACAAAAACATTTATTAGGGGTTGGTTGAGGAGATAAATGAAAAATGAGAACAGAATTTTAAGTTTAGTATAGGTTTTTTGATTTAAAACATGATAATATGAGAAAGGCATAGAAATAGAAAAACTTTATTAAGTATTTTCAAATGATTATGATTAAGAATAATATTTAACTTTCCTATTATTACTTTTTAGTTATACCAAATATAATTAAATAGCATTCAATTGACACATAGAACACTTGAATAAATCTAACAATAAATAACTATACTTTATCCTTATAATCAAATGCAATCTTAAAACCTAATTTAAAAAATAATCATCTATCATATTCTATACAAAAACATTAAATTATCCCATAAGACACAGCATCATAAAATTAATCAGAGTTATCTGGGAAAAGTCCACTTAAATCTTTAATAGCATCTTTTGACATATGATATGATGATTCTGTAGGATTTCTCTTAACTTCTTCTTCAGGTTCAGCAGATGGTTCATAATCAACTTTTATTTCCTTAAACACAGGTGGGAGAATTTTAACTTTTTTCTCAGAGTCAGACTGAACATCTTCTTCAGGTACACTACTAACACTTTCTTCAATTTTTTGTTCTTCAATAGCACTTGCTATATCTCCAATTGAATTTAAAGGGACACTATTATTTAAATGTAAACTTAAAGACAATGCTTTGCGAGCTTTTTCAAATTGAATGCTATAAAAATCTTCTCCTAAACAATACCCTGCTTGTATATTAAGATAATTATAATCATAGTTTTCACAGGAATCTTTTTTAAAAGACACAAGACCAATTGGGCTTTCAGAAAGTGGAGTTTCAATATCTTTATTAGGTGACTGAGGGTTTTCTATAACTTCTGATATCTCATATTTTTCTTTTAAATTCGCATTATCAACTTCATTTGGAGCTGTTTCTACTATATGTACACTGCCTAATTTAGATATATTAAATGATGAATGTAAAATAGTCGCAGCAAAGGTTAGGAAACCAATAACAGCAAGGGTTATATCAGCTTTAGAAAATTGATCAAAAATGATAGAGAAAATCGGACCAAAAAGGGAACCTATAGAAATACATAAAACAAACATAGCTCCAATGCATTCGGATAAGAGATCTTCAGCTGTGAATGAGTATAAATGAATGCTATTATGATATATATACATAACAAGATTCACTATAATAATCCAGACAAGCATTCCATTTATAACCAGTCCAACTAAAGATAACCAAAGATATCTGGGGAAAACCAAATCCCAAGGTCCAATAATAAAAAACGTAAAACCATATATCAAGCAAGCAATAGCAAAAGGCCCAGTTTTCGCTAGTTTGAAATTTATAAAGCATGATATAAACAAGCCCAAAAATCCACCAAGTATATCTAAAATTGTGCAAAAAAACAACAACCCTTCATTATCAACCTTATCTTGTAAATTATCTTCCATATAATACAACAAAACGCTTCTACTAAAAAAAATATAAGTCAAAAAAAGGACATTATTCAATTGTTTCTATATAATCCATACCGGTTTTTTTATATAATCTAATAAAGTATATCTTTCAGCACTAAGAATATATGACATATCCCCAGTAAGTGTAATAGCAAAAGGTATCATCACAGCTGAAATAACAGCAAAAGCTATATATGCTCCTTTTAAAGATGAAGAATATCGTATTGCTATATACCCTAAAATAATCCCTGCAAGCCCAAAGGCTTTAAGTGTTGCAAAAAGCACTTGGAAATGCTCTTCATATAAAGAGCTTAGAAGTGTGATATTTACATAAACAGCTGAAGCCCAGCCAAGGCCTATAAAGATCTTGCTTAAGACTTCAATGGCTATTTCTCCTTTATAAGACCCAAGATTCTTTACTGAAAGAAGAATCATACAAAGAGTACTACAAACTAAAGAAAAAGTCATCATGTGTTTTCTTGGCAAGCGATATTTTCTTTTTGTAATAAACATTGCAAAGACTATACTAAAAACTACAGCAATTACATAGATAAAATAGAACTTTTCTTTTTCAAATGGGTTAAATGGTACTGCAAGAGTGTAGTTGGCATGAAGCCAAAAATTCAAAATCAATATCACAACCAGTCTTGAATACCAATAATTCATATGTAATTTATATGTTAGTACTATGGGTTACTAAAATTATGTTTAAATTTTTATGTTGGTGATGGAGTGAAATTAAGCTTATAGGTTGTATATATAAGGTTAATGAGTACTTGATATTTAGTAAATGCTTTTTTTTTTGAAAGTTGTTGTTTTAATAGTGCGGATAATAAAGTTTTATTTATGTGTTTGCTTTTTAATATACTCTTTAGTTTTAGAAAAGTTATTAAGATAGTTTTTGATATGTGAATTACTTATCAATGTGTGATTATGATTTAATCAGTTTGAGCAATACAGATTTGTTTTCACCATAATTTATAATAATATTTCAAGACAAAGGTTTATTGTGTTTTTTTAATGCTTATAAAAATTGATTTTTACGATCTAATTATTTAAGTTCATATCGCAATCAAGCAATAAATAAAATTTTACATATTTAATATCCTATAAATATATAAAAAAGTTGTTATTAAATTCATTATTAAACATACCTTAACTATTGATATACTCTCTTAATCAGCATCACTTCATCTATACTTCAAAAAAAATATTTTACATAAACTTGCATATTTAAACCCAAAAAACCCCTTAATTTTCTATCTCAAACTTTATCAAATTTCATATAAACTCTTAACCTAAATTTACAAATCCTAACCTCATCAGAATTATTAAAAATATCCATTATATTAAATTTTCACAAAAGTGGTGAATGCAAAGGTGACTTTTGTATTTTTTCCTCACTACTCCTACAAAGTTTAAAAGGTAAATCCCCAAAAAGTACCACAACCAAACCAACAATCATCCCAGTAACAGTAAAAACACAAACACTTAACGATATAGAACTATCAAAATTACTATTCATTAAATCAACAATCATATTAATCACAGTAGGAAATGCACAAAAATAAACAAATTCAATATTCTCACATGAACATAATGCAAAAATCCCTATAGTAAAAAGTAAAGTACTAAAAAACATATCATATGAAAAACTCATCAAGTTAAAAGCATAAGAATATGCTAAAAGAAATATACCAATAATACCTTGACCTATCATAATTAAAATACATGAACTGATGCTATCAAGATAAACTTTAGAGTTTTTTATTGAGAATAAAAGAATTCCAGTGATTGTAATTAAAAGAAATCCTTCAATGAATGCGTTAAGAGTGTATTTTGTGCTTTCATTTATGAGAATTAGTTGGACAGATATCACGGTTATGAGATTTCCTATGATTTCTTTATTTGTTTCATAGCTGTAGAAATATATAATTATCATGATAAATATTCCTAGGGATGCTTGGATTTGGAGTGGGAATATTGAGTTCACTTCTGGGTTTATGAGCACGTAAAGCTGGGTTGTTTGGAGTAAGAAACTCAAGAGAGAGCCTAAGATTCCGTAGTAAACACCTGATGAGGTGGTAAAAGTGAATGAACTTAAATCCCAAGATGGAATACACAGAGTACTATGGTATATTCCAGGGACAATCCCAACACGCAAGTACATTTTCAAACAACTAGACAAGATTAATAGTATTCCTATGCAGCCCAAAGTTATGTTTTGGAAAGCTCCATGGGATAAGATGATATCTAAGATTTCGACAAAGTCTTTGTTTGAAAAGTCTCTGTTTTTTTCTTTTATTTGTTTTGAATTTAGATAGAAACTTGTCGATATAGATAAAATCCCTACAACGCTCCACACATAAAAATTCCTCTGTTCTCTCGTTCTGATTGTAAGAACCATATTTATTGAGATTTTATAAGAGTTTTTTAAATATTAGGTGGAGGGTTTTTAAAACTAACGTTTGTGCCGAAATCTTTTTATATGCACTTTATGTGGAAAATTTGTTGAAAACTCCCAAGGGTGCAATTATAAGAACTCTTTTTCAAGATTCAAAAACTATGTATTTATATTTAAAATTGATTTAAACAAATTCAAAACTTAAACTTTATAGTTTTTACCTCTAAAAGCTAAGCCCATTAAGTAATTCTCTAAATATAACTAGAAGTTTTTATCTTATTTATGCCCAATAATCCTAATAACTATATAATTTTTATCATATCTTCAAATTATTATCTCTATTTTCAACTTGAATATACTCTCTAAATTCATCATAAATTTACTAATCTAAAAGTCTCTTATAATAACACCCTTAGTATAAGCCCATCCATAACAAAAAATTCCCTTAAAAACTAATCAAAATTTATGAAAAAATATTAAGTAAATCATAAATCCAAGTAATTAAATTCTCTTAATTATCATCTGATAATAAAAATCAAAAATATTTTAAAATCCATAAAATCTAATAATTAATGTATAAACTTGAAGCCAAAGAGAAATTTTGGAATAGTAAAGTTGAAGACTTTGCTAATAAAATCAAAAACCTCTCTCGATCACAACAAGAAACCCTACAAACAAAATCAATCTTAAGCAAAAAAGAAGCTACCTACGAAGAACTTCGGCTTCTTAATGATTTATCAAATGAAGAAATACAAGAATTAAAAACCCTACTTTCATCTGAAAAAAATAAAACAGATAAACTCACAGTCAAAGTTGAAACCTTAAAAGTAAAAATCCAAGAACTTGAAAAAAATAATAAATCTTTAACAAATTTGCTTATTGAAAGAGGCAGCAAATTATTTAACAGTCAAAGTCCTAGAGAAATAAAAGATTATGAAAAATTAAAAGAAGAACATAAAGAGTGTGCGGCAAAAATAAAAAAAGAGGAAGAGATGAGGGAAATCATTGATGGAAAAGCTAAGAAATTACAATTACAGATTTTCGAGCAGGAAAATGAGATTTTAAGGTATAAAGAGGTTGTAAATAAACTTGAGAGCGATAAGAATTTTATTGAACAAGAAATGATATCGAAAAACTCAGCTCGGATAAGTGAGCTGGTTAATAAGAATAAAGAGTTAGAAAATCATCTTGAATCGATAAAGCATAAACATTCTACAACACCAAATACAATATCTGATTTGAATGAAAAACTGAAAATTCTAGAGGAAGAAAATATGAATTTAAAGGAACAAGTAGAAATATATCAAGAAGACCAGAGCAAGAAAATAAACGAAAGCAATCTTTTAAAAAAACTCTCATACATGATTCTTTCTAAAGACTCCTCATCACTAGACCAAGAAGCTTCGAAAATCCTAAAAAAAGCAATCGGCGAAAACTCTACAAACCTAATCGAGACTTTCCAAGAAAAAGCATTCAACTTCGAGCAAGAAAATAAACAGTTATCACAACGAGTAAATCAAGAAATTAAACTGCGTATCGAAAACCTAGAAAAAATCAAAAACTTACAAGAAATGCTTAGTAAAATTGTAAATGAGCCTGGGCTTGAATTGGATATCGGCAGAACAAAAATCCAAATCGCAACAGCAAAAAACTCTTTAGCAAGTCTAATGAATAGAGGGCAATTATTTGATTCTTTTGAACTTATAGAAAAAAATGCTGAACTAGAAATTTTCCGTACTGAAAACCAGAATCTACATGTTGAAAATCAGAAAATGAAAGAAGAGTATTATAGGTATATAAATCTTATAAGTGAACTTGAGAATAAATTGAATTTTTATGAATCCACACCTGTTGAAGCTGATATTATTAATTTCATACAATGTGAAGCTGCTGCTTTAGAAGACATGCTAGCAGAAAGTGTAAGTCCGGAACTGGATTCTGAAGAACTGTATTAATTTCTAAGCTTTAGACTTAACTATTTTTTAGCTTAAAAGCGATTATTATCCCAATACAGATAATAAAACCCCCAACGATATATAGCCAATTATATTCACTAGAGCTTCTTGGACATTCATTCGCAAGGTTTTCAATAGTCCACACACCAACTTTGCAATCATCACCAATTGAATAAACTTTTTTATTATCATTACTAAAAATAGATCCTTTAACCCAGTCACTATGTCCTTCAAGTTTCAACAGTTCCTTAACAACTCCATTTTTAACATCTTTTAAATCCCATAATTTTATTGTTGTATCTAAAGATGAAGTCACTAACACCCTACTATCTGAAGAAATATCCAAAGCTCTAACCCTAGAATTATGTCCTTTAATACCCATAAGTATATTCCAAGTCCCATATTCAAAAAATGTTATATTCTGATCCTCATCACCAGATATTAAAAATTTATTATTTGGAGTAAAAGTCAAACACCAAATTCTATCATTTATTTCATTAATCCTCTTAACTATAGCACGATTTTCTAAAGAGTAAACAATAATTTCATTATCAACACATCCAAAAGCAACATATTTAAAATTGTTGCATAAAGCTACAGAATATATTGAGGAATTATGTTCATATATAGTTTCTGAAGATTTTTGTGCTAGATTCCATTGAATAACTTTTTTATCATCACTTACTGAGAATAGAAAGTTTTTGTTTTTACTTAAGGCAATACAATTCACTTCGTCTGTATGGACAGCAAGTTTAGATTTTAAAATTATGTCAAATGAAAAGAGACATATAGTTCCTGATGCGCCACAAGCATAGAATTCTGAACTATTAAGTGTTACTAAAAACCAAATACTCCCTAAATCTGTTAATTCTTGTCTTTCTATAGAATTTGTATTTAGGTTGATTTTTATTAGAATACCTTCACGTGTTCCTACTATGAGTAATGAGTTGTCAGGATTAAGGCACTGAGAAGAACCACGTGAGGATATTTCGATAAAATTGCTTTGCTTAAGCTTTAGCTGCATTTATATGGGTAGTAGTCAAATAATGGTAATGGTTTTAGAGTTTAGGATGAGAAATGTAGGTAATTTGCTTATAAAGTTAGGATGATAGGACTAAAAGTTGAGGATGAAGTTTTGTGTTTTATTATAATAAAAAATTTGGCTTAAGGTATAATAGGATAATATTTTATAAGATTTTTTTTATTGTGTAGTATTTTATGTTAAATCTAGAATCGACTGTTAAAAACTTGTATTTTAAGTAAATCTTTCATACTTTAAAAACTTAATACCTAAAATCCTGATTTTTTATCATTCAATCATGATTTCTTTACGATAAATGGCAATCAAGGCGATCAAAACAGGATTACTAATTGCTCCGTTTATCTTAGTCATCAACCACGATTTCTACTCAATCAGTAATTTCTATAAAGGCCGAGTTAAAGATGCAAGTTTCTTTCCTATACTGAACAAATACTTAGAAACATCAACAAGTTTTATAGAAGATGATTATGTATTAGTAAAAATACTAGGAGATAACTACAAGCCTAAAAGCATAAAAGATAAGCTGGTAAGAGTTATTACCCCTGATTATCGACGAGTGTATAGAAAAGTTGAATGTATAGAAGGAGAATGGTGTCCAAGTCCTGGGGGGTTTGTATTTGTTCAGTCAGGCCATGCATGGGTTAGTGGATCAGATACACCTAGTCATGCGGTAATTTATATTTAGGTCCCTTTAGCGACAATTGAAGGGACTGTCGAAGCTATAGTCTGGCCACTAGACCGAGTTCAGATAATCCAAAATCCCATAATAGACCTTACTAATCCTAAATAAAACCTTTTTCTGGCAACAGGTATTGTAAATCATCAAGGGTTTAATGATTGTTTTATAAAAATCTTAATGTGATAAAAAACTTTTGATGCCTTTTTTTGCCTGTTGCAAATTTTTTGATTGATTTCATTTTTTACCTCATTTCGTTTTTTATTATATTGTTATATGGATAACACGAAAATATCGCATTATATTTTAATGTCCAGATTTCTGCTGTGTTTTCTTATTCTTTTATAAAATTTGTGTATAAAAGATCTAATATATTTATATCTTAAATGCACTAAAATATTATCTTATACACAAAATTTCATTAAAAAATAATTATCATTCATATACAATTTAAACAAAACGTATAGATTATCATTTCCACACTACACAAAAACATTTCATATACTATTTCCCATTATATAAAAATCCAGTCTAATATTCTTAACAAAAATATCCACTATTCTTAAAATCCATTTCCATACACCTAATTTTACCTGCCTCTATCATCAATACCCCAAAAAAAAAAAAAATCATAAACCTTATCCAAAAGCGAATTACCTAAATCTTATCTTCTTTTCTTCCACTTAAAGACTGCTCCAGCAATAAGCGCTATCGAAACAGCTGTTGCAGTACTAATCAAAGTCTTTTTATTGATACTTTTTATCGACTCTGGGATTTTTGATTTAATAAAATCCATTTTCGACTGTTTCAAAGGCTCTTCCATATTCGGTTTGTCCTGCTCTTCTACATGATCATTTTGAGGAGGTATAAGTTCTTTAATTATACTATCAACACTGCTACTACTACTTGAGCTTTTTCTTGGAATAACTTTTTCCTCAGGTTTTTCATCAAGCTTATTCTCTTCATTCCCTTTAGCCAGGGCTTTAAATGCATGATCAGCTGTTTCGATGTGTTCTTTTTTATCCTCTTTAGGACTTGGCTCATCAGATTTTTTCAAGTGATCAAAGTCGCTGTCGCTCACTTTTATTCCAACAGGCTTTTCTGGCTCATGATGCACATGATGCTCGTCTACAGTCCCGATGGATGCTAAGACTTCTAAGTCTTTATGCTCTGATTCCATTTTTTATTATAACCCATATTAGCTTACCGCGTAATGATATACTGAGTGATGATTATAAGTAAGATTTTGGTAAGAAAGATAAATTTTATTTTTAGAATAGGCTATAAGTTAATATTATTTACTTACCAATGCTTTGGAGATTATGAAAAAAAAACTGATAATTGAATTAGTGTATGAATTTACACATTTTATTGTATTTTTGGGCTTGCGATTGCATTTTTGATTATAAAAAAAACAAAAAATATGTTTTCTCCTAGAGTGACAAAAAGATTTTAATGCTAATTAATAACCCAAGAATTCACTTTTATTACCCTAGTTTATCAATAACACCTTATTTCCCATGTTTTTTAAAATTCTTCACTTTGCTTTCAAGACTTGCAAGCACTCGGTTATTCCTTTCAGTAAACCCCAATTCTTTATTCTCAGGTTCTTTTACTCTTACTGTAGCAGGTGTAAACCCAGCATTAATACTAGATTCTCTAAACAAAATATCATCTTCTTGTTTTTTCTCCATTTCAAGAACCCTAGTCCTAAGTCTTTGATTTTCCTCATAAATATCACTAGCATAACTCCCAAGTCCTTCACGTAATTTTTCTTTTAAAACATTAATTTCATCTAATAACAAATACATATTAGCAACTTCTTTTTTCAACTTCAAATTCTCATCTTTTAAAGCTCTAACATCTTCTTTCTTAATTTTAGATTTCTCTTCAGTTAGTATATCTCTTTCTTTACTAATTTCTTTAATCTGTTTTTTAAGCCTTTCAATTTCTTGAGATAAGATTTTTCTTTCATTATTTCCTTGAGTATCATTATTAGCTCTTAATCTACCAATAATACTCTTAGATACATATTCATCAGTATCCCCAAGTATATTAAAAGTAATTTGTTTATCTGTATCAGATACTAAATCCCCATCTAAAGTTTCTAGTTTAAGTTTATGTAGTATTTTATATTTAGTGTTAGGATTTTGAATAGTAAAAGGGTTTGGATGTATATCTAAAGACTTGAGTTTATTAAGATCTTCAAGGGTTTTTAATGTAGAATCTAAGTCGGTAATATGATTGCTATTTATAGTTAGTTCAATTAGTTGTTTTAAGGATTTTAAAGGTGTTATTGTTAGGATTTGGTTATTGGATAAAAATAGCCTTATGAGTTGGATTAGGTTTTTTATAGATGATATGTCGATTAGGTTGTTATTGTTTAGATTTAGTTCACGAAGACCTAGTAAACATGTGATTCCATCAATTTTTGTTAAAGAATTGTGGGATAAGGATAAGTATTCAAGGCTTGCTAAGTCGTTTAGATCAATTGTACTGTTCGAGATGAACTCTTTAAGATTTTTACCTCGGAGGATTAACTGTTTGGATATTACTTCTGTTATGTCTTCAAGTGATTCTTGACCTGANAGAATTTTTTTATTGGAAATATGAGTTTTTTTTAGGGATTTGGTGGATTTTTGGATATTACTTCTGTTATGTCTTCAAGTGATTCTTGACCTGAAGATTTGAGAATTAGGGTTTTTGAGAGAGTTTCTGTGTTTTGGGGGATGGGTTTAGAGTTTTTTTGACCGAAAAGTTTTTTCATGATTCTTTCTTGGAATTCATTTGTATCATCAGGTGGTTCTTTGTATTGCTGCTCAATGTGTTTGTACTCTAAGTGGATTTGGAGGTCTTCTTCTTTTTGGAAAACGCTTCCACACTTTTCATGATGACAGGAAAACCTTGCATTCATTTTTCTTTTACAAGATAATTACATAAAAAATATTTTTTAGTGAATGGGGATGGGATAAATCATCATAAGCTTTAAAATATTCGTTAACATATCAGTGAATGATATAATTATTACTTACAAAATCTAAAATCAGTTAAAATCATATATCAATAAAATCTAAAATCAGAAACAATAATATACTAATAAATTCTAATATACCAAATATCATATATCAAAAAAAATCTAAAATCAGTAACATTTATATATAAATTAGATCAAAATCAGTAAAAATAATTTATTTGGAGCTTGTTACTCAATAATATTAAAATATATCATAATATTTCTGTAAATAAAAAATTACTTATCGAGATTGTTTTTCTAAATAATAATAATATATATCATAATATTTCTTTATATAAAACTTTACTTATCCCAAAAATTTTCGAATATAAATAAGAAAATACCCCTAAAAGTAAAGAATTATTTGTTTAACTATATCTTATTTTTTTATTATATTTTGATTATACTTTCTGGGAATAGCGGAGGAAATATATTCTATAGCTTCTGTCTTGAGGATAGGGAAAAATTGTTGGAAAGTTTTGGGTTTTATATGTATAATAACTGTATAAGTAGTTTTGGTATTTTTATTTTGTAGAAGATGGTTGGAAAATAGAAAATTCGAGGCTAAAATTTTTATCTCATATATCAATTAAGTATATGAAGAATAATTAGAGGATAATTGCTTTTAAAATAGATAGAAAATATGGAATTATAAAGTCTTGAAGAGGTTTTATTGAAAGAGAAGAAATATGTGTTGATGAACGTGTGAAATGTATGATAATCGTATGGGGACTTTTATAAATCATAAGTGAATTTTATTTATTATTTAATTTTAGCTTTTATAGAAGATGATTTTTATGCTTTTGAGAAATGCTTTTCATTAGGAAATGAATGATTTCAGTTTTAAGGTTAATTATAAGGCGAATTATTATACAGTTTTTTACCATATTGTGTATCTTCATCAGCAGAAAGTTCGTTTAGTCTAAGATTAATAGATTATATGCTTAAATTATCTTCGAAAGGTAGAGAAGGATTATTAAATTTTGGTTAAAAATTTCCCAATTTTGATATTTTTACGATGCTTGGATTTAGTTTTTTTACCTGTTGGGTGGTGATTTTATTTTTGTATACTCTATTACGGTTGCAATCATAAATATTATGTAAAATATAATTTTTATTTTATTTCATATAATTATTCTGATCTTATCTGCTTAAAAGCATCAAGTCATTATTCATACTTAAAATAATTTATATATTTACATAATTGGATTTTACATAACTTAAACTAATGCTACCAAATTTAAAAAGGTAAAACTACTACTTTTTATCATATTTTTCAGGTTATAGGACCAAAATCATCAGCGATCATATCCTAATAAAATAAACCCATACATGCTTTTTCTCAGAAAATATTATTCATTACAAATTCACATATTCCTCAACTCCCAAATAGATCCTAAGCTTAACCCTGGCAATCTTTTTCCTATTTTTACCACAAGCCTAGCATCATAAATTTATATCTAACCACTTCTTTTCTTCCCAGTATATCCAAATATAAAAACCCTAAATTCAAAATATCTAAATTCCACCACAACAACCTAAAGTAAATAATACAAAAATACCACAAAAACTAATATTTAATACTTATATAATACTCTTCCTTGCTTATTTTTTAGATTCTGAGAAACCTAGTTTTCATATCCTTTTTACTCATAAAACACATCTATTAAGATTCCATATTTAGAAATTCTAGAATGGCTGAGACCTACGCGAACCCTATGGCTAACATGTTCAACGAAAAAAACCTGGCAAAGCTTAGAGCCCACCCAAAAACTGCTGCATACTTCCAACAACAGGATTTCCAAGCAATGATCCAATTAATCAAACTAAACCCTCAAATGATCAGCATGCTTCTTCAACACCCTCGTTTTTCAGACTGTTTAAGCGTTCTTCTAAACATAGACTTTAGTAATACTGGCGCTGCTCCTCATGGATTCCATAAAGAACCACATCATGACCCTACACCACCAAGAGAATTGACCACACAAGAACAGGCTGAAGAGTTTAAAAAACAAGGCAACGAAGCTTATAAAAAAAAGAATTGGCAATTAGCTCTTGAATATTATGATAAAGCTTTAGAACTTAACCCAAATGAAGTAACCTTCATAAACCACAAAGCTGCAGTATATTTTGCTATGAAAGAATATCACATATGCATTGAAGTATGTGAAGAAGCCATGAAAAAAGCTAGAGAAACTCACTCAGACTTAGAAAAACTAGCTAGGGCAATGTCAAGAAAAGGCTTAGCTTTACAGCAACTTGGGGATCTAGACAGAGCTATAGTCGCAATAAAATCATCTCTTGGGGTATGTAAAGACTATAAACTCAAATTCACATTAAGAGATTTAGAAAAACTTAAGAAAAAAAAAGAAGAGGAACAATATATAAACCCTGAAATAGCTGAAGAAGTAAACAAAGAAGCATATGATATTTTCAAACAAGGTAACTTCCCTGGAGCTATAGAAAAATACACTGAAGCTATTAAAAGAAATCCTAAAGGGGCAAAGTTTTATTCAAACAGAGCCACATGATATATTAAGCTCATGGAGTTTTCTAGAGCTTTAGTTGATGTTGATAAAGCACTTGAATTAGAACCAAATCACATAAGAGCTTTAGTAAGAAAAGGAAATGTTCATTATATGCTAAAAGAATACCATAAAAGTACTGAAACTTTTCAGAAAGTTCTTCAGTTAGATCCTAATAATGATGAAGCTAAAGAAGGGAATCAGAAAGTTATGGCAGCTATTAATTCTACTAGTGATAAACCTGATGAGGAGGGGAAGAGACATGCTATGGCTGACCCTGAAATACAAGGAATATTGAGATATCCGACTATACAACAAGTGCTTAAGGATTTACAAGAGCCCCCCAATGGTTCACAAGGGTATTTGCGAGATCCGAAAATCATGGCTGCATTGAGCAAGCTTGCTGCTGCTGGAGTTATTAGATTAGGTTAGTTAAAGATTATGGATGCTTATGGATGATATGGTTTATGATAAGTTTTTATGAAAAGTGAAGGGTTTGGATTTTAGTTTAGCAGATTAGTTTTATTGGTTTTTATGGGGTGTATAGATTATTGAAATTATAAGAAAATCTTATAAAGAAGGATTTGCAAAGGCGAAAAAAAATAAGGATGCTGATGTTTATGACTTGTATAAAATAATTGTGATATTTATAATTAAATTCCAGTAAAGATATTTACTACTTATATACAATTTTATAAAACTATTTATTTACTAATATTTGAATTATTATAATTATTATGGGCTGCTGTATCTCATCAACAATTTACCCGGAAACAGGTTTGGATAAAGAAATGCTTTCTACTCTTATAGAAAACTCAGAAAACAAGAATGATAGTCTTAGTAAAGTATCTTCAAGTAACTCGCAGATTGATTATGAAAGTGATGCTATTTCTCTATCTCTTCCTTCATACTCAAATAACACAAGTTATATATCGTGGAAAAATCATGTAGAATAGAAGTAAAAATTTAGCGCTATATATAATTTAATATTATAACAATGATAAATTAGATTTTTATTAGAATTATGATTTTAGAAAGAATGATTATTGAAAAGGTAATGATGTCACTAAATAGTTCATGAACAGATTTTATTGAGCTTTAGGTTTAATATTAAATATAAAGAAATATTAGATAGTTACATAATAAATATGTAAAAAGAAATGAATATGTGAAATTTTGATATATGATTTGAAAAGGCTACTAGCTATTATTTATTGTAAAAAACATATAATCAAGGCTAGAAAATATTCTAAAGAGTTTAAAGTAAAATTATCTTGATTTATACAAGATTTCACTATTAAAAGGTCACAAGTAATAATACTTATTAACCTATTATGTATTATCATAAATACTTTTTAATCTGCTTACCCCCCTTCTCAATATATCATAAACCCAAACAACACCCTTATCATTATCTTCTTCCTTCGTACTTTAAATTCAGCTCCTACATCAAAAGACCATAACATTTTATATAAAATCAATACAAATTATTACTAACTCTAAAACCTTTCATATATTCTCAATTTCACACATCTAAAACCCAAAAAAACCTACACAACCTTTCCTAAGCCTGTTTCTCATATATCTTTATTCCTAAAAATAATATTCTAACCCTACAACCAACCTAATAACAAAATATCATCTTTTAATATGATTTCTTAACTAAATAGTCTTAAATGCCAACCGCAAATACATTGACTATACAGAAAAACAATGAGTTTTCTGCTTGGGTTGAAATAAAACAATCTCTATCTGCATTCCAAATGCAAGCCGAGTTTACATGCAAAGAACTCTGAGTCTTTTTTGTAATCGTGCAAGCTGCACAGTACTTGAAATTCTTATTTCTTGAATAAAGTTCTTCTACAACTTTTTGAGGAACTTCATTTGATAGTTGAGTTATTTCATCTTCAGTCCAATATTGTCTACTCATTGCCAAAGCTTGAACAAGATTTTCTAATATATCTTTAAGCTCTTCTTTCTATATATAGAATACAGTTTTTTCAAGGCTTTGCATTTTTTATAATGTCATTAGTTTTTTTGTATGTCATTTGATTATTATTTTTGTTGAAAATTACGATTAATGGGAATTTTGGGTTTTTTGAATGATTTGCTATATGGAAAAAGTTGGGTTATGGTTTTTTTTTATAGTTGATTAGGTTATAACTAGGATATATGGAAGATGGAATGTGATAGTTTTATGATGTGGATTAGTTTTAGTTATATTAATGTTAAGATAGGTTATAGTAAACTTATATGATTTTTTTTACTATTTTTAAGTATTTGTTAAGGATATGCTATTTAATTTAGAAATTTAATGATATGAGGAATTTATGTTGATTTTTCATTTCAAGAATTGTATTTTGGAGTGATAAAAGGTTTATAGTATAAGGGATGAGTAAAATATTTATTTATATAAAAACTATGCTATGAGAAATGAATTAAAAATAGTAAAGGGTTTATATATGATGACTATATCAGTTTATATATCGAGTTAAATGAAAATTTGGATTTTAGGATGAATTTTTATTATCTATGGAATAATACTTTTACTATATTTAAAAAAAGTTCTAAAGAATTTAAGCTTTATTTTTCATTAGCTGATAAAATTATACTTTTCATGATAAATACTAATAATATAGTATTTCAGCATTACACATATGAAATTGAGCTAAGTTTGCTATAGATTTGAATATAATAACTATTGGTATTAAAATATCCTAAACTTTTTAATTAATTAACTACATTTATTATAATTAAATGTATACTATTTTATTGTAAATCTTTAATAAATCGTCATCAATTTTAATAAAATATATACCGAGCACTTGATATTTTTTTCTTCTTTTAGTTATTGATCGAAATATTATATATGCATTTCTCAGTGTATAAGGGAATATTATAAAATTAAAAATATTTCGGATAATGACGTTATAAATGGGGTGTGGTTTAGCTAGATCAATGTCTTCACAAAGAAAAAGTAAAAGAAGATTATCAGATGCTGTGTCTATAAACCCAGGATTATTTCTTTCTAAGAAAAAAGGGAAGCTTCCTTCTCAGTATCGGGAAATTAAAAAACTAGGAGCAGGGGCTTTTGCCGAGGTCAAACTATGTAAATATTTACCAACAAACAAAGAAAGAGCAGTAAAAACTATACATAAATCCGGTCTTCATAAACAACAAATCGACCCTGACTTTATGCTAAAAGAAATAAGTGTCTTAACTTCTCTTGATCATCCAAACATATTAAAGTGTTATGAAATTTTCGAAGATTCATGGCGATTTTACGTCTCTATGGAATATTGTGAAGGTGGAGAGTTATTTGAAAAAATAATCAGTATGAAAAGATTTAATGAGCAGCAAGCATCAAAAATAATGCATCAAATCCTTTCCGCTGTATGTTATTGTCATGAAAAAAATGTAATTCATCGAGATCTAAAGCCTGAAAATATCCTTTTAGATGACAAAAATGGTGAGTTGACGATAAAAGTTGCAGATTTTGGTAGTTCTTGTTTTCTAGACCCAACCAAAAATTTAAACGGATGTTTTGGTTCAGCTTATTATGTAGCTCCAGAAGTCCTTCAAGGCGAATACAATGAAAAATGCGATATTTGGTCTTGTGGGGTTATAATGTTTATTCTTCTAACCGGGAAGCCTCCTTATCAAGGCAGCGACCCTAAACTCATTTTACATATGGTCAAAACATGCCCAATACAAATCACTCCAGATAAACTCCCTGGAGTCAGTCCTGAAGCTTTAAATTTACTAACAAAAATGCTTGAAATTAACCCGAAATTAAGAATTTCAGCCAAAGATGCAGTTAATCATACTTGGATTTCTAATCATAAAACAATAATCCCTAATTCAGATCTAACTATAACCCTACAATCTTTAGAAATATTCAATGGTACAGCTAAGCTCAAAGATGCAGTACATATATTTATTGCTACACAAATAATTTCACATGAAGAAATCAAGTTTTTTAGAGAAGCCTTTCAAGTTATTGATAAAAATTCTGATGGGAAAATTTCTAAGGATGAGTTATTAGATATGTATAAAGAGAATATGGATGAAATCAAAGCACAAGAAATTGTAGAGAAGATTATGAAGGAAGTTGATATAAATTTAAGTGGGGAAATTGATTATTCTGAGTTTTTATCAGCTTGTATGAATTATAGTAAATATTTGTCTAAAGAAAATTTAGAAGCTGCTTTTAGGATTTTTGATTTGGATCAGAGTGGAGGGATAACTGCTGATGAAATAAGAAATGTTTTAGGGCAAAGAACTGAGCAATCGGATGATGTGTGGAAAGAAATACTTACAGATGCTGATGAAAATGGTGATGGGATTATTGATATGAAAGAGTTTATAGGTTTGATGACTAAAAATATGTAAGTAAAAGTTTTGAGTATTTTTTTTTATAGTTTTAGATATTAGGTTTTGATAAGTAAAATAAATTGTAATATTTTTAGACTTGCAATATTAGAAAATACGATTTTGTTTATTTTTGCATGAATTTTTAATTTTATTCTAATAAAAATAGTTCATGTTTTTTTTATAATACCTGGAAGTATTCTATACAATGAGTATATTTGAAAAGAAATCAGACTGTAATTGGTATAAAAATTTGTGTTGAGTTAAGAAAATAGCTTCCATAGCTCAGCAGGCAGAGCATTAGGCTGTTAACCTAAAGGTCAGTGGTTCAATCCCACTTGGTAGCGTTTTTTTGTTTTTTAAATTTATTACTTTAATATAATAAATCTAAGATAAATAGTAAGATTTCAGTAGTCCATCAATCAAATATTAACTCGATAAGGTTGTATATGATATATTTTTTATATTTTGTCTTTAAAGGTTTTATTTGAATTTATTATAGTAGTTTTAGCATTTAGCAGTTATAAAGTTTATTTTCAGGATTTGATCTGAAAATTCCACTCAAGATTCTATGTATAATTATTATTTAAATATAGCTACTTATAAGCTCTACTGCATATTTTATATGTTTCCCTTCTGCATCTACAACTGAACAGCACTTTCTCTAAATTCATCATCATTTTCCGTAATCTGCAAAGAAGAGTCACAATATTTTGACCTTGGCTGCGACACATATCTTATTTTTTTCTTAAATCTCGGATATCTTTTAATATGATAACCTGGTTGTTGATTCCTCTCTGTAATAGGTGATAAACTATGAAGTGAATAAGGAGATAAGTTCTTTGGTAAATAAGGATTAGCTCCTTTTTTACTTAGATTGGTAATTTTATGTACAAGAGATGGAGGAAATGTAATCATTTGCGACTTTTTTATAAAATGTTTTGATTGTTTGGGTGATGAGGTATTTATAGATTTTAGATTAGAAAAATCAAATGTTGTCATGAATACTGTGCGGATTGGTGGGAGGATAATTGAACTTGCTGGGGATACATAGATTGTGCTGTTGTGAAAAGTAGCCATTTAGAATTATATTTAAGTTAGAGGAAGGAAGTTATTAGGATAGTTGATGAAGATGTTTAGGTTTAAATTTGACTGGCTTTAATGAAAATTTGTGAAAATAATCAGTGTGTTGAAGGGTAGAGTAAAGGATATAATATAAATATAGGGTTAAGGCTATTTTTTGATTTAAAAATATTAGATTATTTGTAAGAGTTGCTATAGTGATTTATTCTTATTATAAGATATTTTTGGTATTTAATGAATGTGTTATGATGAGGGATGATAATTTATGTTTTGAGATGCAATTCGGTGAAGGGAATAGTTTGAGGAAGTGCTAATTGTGCGATGTTGATATACTGAGAGTGATCATAAATGCTTATCTGGGTATAATTGATTTTAGGTGTTATGCTGTGTTTTTTTTTTTAAATAAAATCTAATGATTATAGTAAGAGTAAGATTGCAACTATGAGAATAGTGTGAAGTAAATATACAATTTAAGTTTTGTTATTATTTATTACAGGTAAAATATGAAAATGATATTATGCTTAGCGATAATTTATGTCTTAAGATTGTGATTAATAAATATATAGTTTCTTGTTACTTTAAAACTTAAACCAATTTAGTTCAAGAAATAAATAATCCTCTAAATCATTGAAAATATTATTGAAATATCTAACTGAATCTCTTCTACAACTAGAAAACATATTTATTACATACATCCTCCTCACTAAAAACTACCAAAAAATAGCATACAAAGCAAAATCTCTCATTAATTATCCCAACTAAAATCCCAAAATCCTTCACTTATGAACCGGTAAATTTTCCGCAAGTTTATTATTAAAAATCAAAGTTTGGGCAAAAGCCCTAATAAACTTATGATCATAAATCGGAAACTTGCTAACAAGCACATTAGTAATATCTCCACAACCTCCTCCATTTCCTTTAAATGCATCAATAATCTTAAAGAAATACTTTTTCAATTCCCCAGCAATTTTATAACAATTTTCCTTTTCCTCAGTATTTCCTGTATATCTAAAACACTCTCCTTCAAAGACTTTATAAAGTTCAAAAAGATTCCTTCTAAGCTGAGGTACTTCTGGTTCTGTTACTTCTTGAACAACATCTTTAGACCCTTGAACCTTACGTGAAGTATTTTCTTCATCAAGTAAAACCCAAATAATACTATTATATCCCTGTCTTTCAGAATTAGAAATAATTGGAATTCCAGCTATAAGAGGAATTGGAGCATCTAAAACTTCTCTAAGAGAATTTGGGACTATAGGGACCATAAGATTTGGCCATTTAAAAGGACGTAATAAAGTTACAAGGCCTAGAACACATGAGCTTAATAAACTTAGGTTATTTGATACAAAAACTACTGATTTTTCTTGTAGTACAGCTAAAAGGAGCCAGAAAAAATCATGAAATCTTAAAGATGTGAAAAGAGGAAGACATAACCAAATAAGATCTACAGTACCAAGATCGTTTGGGCATTGATATATTATAGGCTCAATTATTGTAACCCCGAATTCTAAATGCAGACCTGGGGATATAGCATCACTACGAGCATAAGCTTCAAGTTGATTGATTTCATCAGAGCAACATTCGTTTATTAACATATCCCCTAAACTTGATGTCTCTTCAGTGCCTACAATATTTGTCCTAAACAACCTTTTTATAAGCAAAAGACTACACAAAAACTCATAATGTAAATCTATTGTTGGTATATAACTAGCGATTGCATATACTTTTGGAACCACCCATTCAATACCATTATTATCAACACAAAGGTCTTCAACGCGAACACATACAAAATACAAAATTTCCTGTTCAGAATTAGGCAAGTCTTTATGTGGAGGATCACTTGGAGCTTCTTCAGCCCTTAAAGTAAAAACAAAACACTTATAATTCCTTTTATTAGGTACCTGACTATATAAAACTCCATTAAGATCAGAAGCTGAACCTGAAAGTTTAAGTTTCCTAGCTTCAGCTCCAAGAGGAAAACATAAATCAGGTATAACATTATTCATTGATTCTGATATAGAAGCAGGGTCTACAATATGTGAAAATATTATCTTAGGTTTATTTGATATAAAATTCACTTGATCTTTACCTAAACCTACAATAAAAAACCCTTGATAATTATAAGAAAGGTTTTGATCAATATTAAAACTTTGGTCTGGATTTGCTTGAGGTGTTTTTCCAGTACTAACACTTGGCGATCTTATTATTGGTGAAAGTGGGCTTTTTTTTTTAGGGTTAGGGGATAATAAATAAATTTGGTTGTTTTTAGTTAAAGATGATACTAGATGGTTTGTTTGATGTTTTGGTCTTGTAAAAAGCCCTGTTGTTAGAAATTCTGATTTGAAAGTTTCATCTGACTTTGTTAGGCTTTGTATGGAGAAAAGGAGCTTTGAAGAGTTTTGGGGTAAATTTGTTGAGTAGGATGCTAGTAATGCGCTTGGTTTCGGTACTGGAGAAGAAGTGATGGAGTTATGTAAGGATTCAAAAACTGGGAAGTCAGATTTTTCTAACTCGCCGCTTAAGTTGGCAATTAAAATTTTATCTTGTTCACATGATTGGGTTAAAGATTTATACGCCTGTTTGAGTTTTTTATGATCTTTTTTTAGTTTTTTGTATTTTTGTTTCAGAGATAAATACTTAGTTTCAAAGTCCATTATTATGAAAACACGAATAAAATATAATTTGGTTTGTATTGAAAAACTCGATGAAATGGATTTTGTATTGGGGATTTAAAGATAAATTATATTGGGATGTATGAAGCCTTGCTGTAGATTTGAAATAATATAAAAAATGAAATCTAAAATGGATAAGTATCAGAAACTCGAAAAAATTGGCGAAGGGACTTATGGGGTTGTTTACAAAGCTAGAGATAAAATTACTGGGGAATTGGTTGCTTTGAAAAAAATAAGACTTGAAACTGAGGATGAAGGTATTCCTAGTACAGCGATAAGAGAAATATCATTACTTAAAGAACTTAAACACCCAAATATAGTACGGTAAGATGTATATAGTCTTTATGATGTGATTCATACTGAAAGAAAACTCACTTTGGTTTTTGAGTATTTAGACCAAGACTTAAAAAAACTTCTAGATACATATGCTGGACAAGGTCTAGATTACAGAACAATTAAATCTTATTTGTATCAACTGGTTAAAGGAATAATGCATTGTCATAGTCATAAAGTCCTTCACCGTGACTTAAAACCTCAAAACTTGCTTATTAACCGTGAAGGGTCTTTAAAACTAGCAGATTTTGGCCTTGCTCGAGCTTTTGGTATCCCAGTTAGAAGCTATACAAGTGAAGTTGTAACTCTTTGGTATCGGCCTCCAGATGTTCTTATGGGTAGTCGTAACTACAATACAAGTGTCGATATTTGGAGTGTCGGGTGTATATTTGCAGAACTTTTCAATGGGACTCCACTTTTTCAAGGAACTTCTCATGGAGACCAACTGAAAAAAATCTTCAAAGTTATGGGAACACCTAATGAAGAGACTTGGCCTGGAATAAACCTTCTTCCTGAATATAATCGGAATTATGAAAATTACCCTGGAGAAAACCTAAGGATTTTGATACCAAGAATTGATGACTTAGGATATGATTTGATTAATAGAATGTTACAAATGAACCCTATTAATAGAATTAGTGCTGCTAATGCCCTTAATCATCCTTATTTAAGAGATGTTTCAGAGTTTATAAGTAATGCTGGTTAGACAGTTTTAATATGATTTTAGGGTCAAGGTTTTTAGGTTACTATTTTGGTTTTTTTTTTTGAGAGGTTTTAATTAGGAAATATAATTATTATTTGTAATGAACTTGTTTGAAAAATATGGTGGTGCGGATTTCTGGAGTGATTTCCTCAACGATGTATATAAAAGGTTAACAAATTCTGATCTAACTCGCCATCATTTTATGAACAAGAACATTTCGCATATTAAAGAGATGCTTCTTGGACTTCTTGAACTGACTCTTGTATCTGATAGCCATATATCAGAAGCAGAAATGAAAGATTCTCATAAACCTATGGGTATAACTAATGAAGAATTTGATGAATGGGTAAATATTTATAGAACGACTTTACAAGAATTAGGAGTAGCTGATACAGATGTCACTTTTATTGCTAATATGCTTTCAAGTTATAGAAGTTCTATAGTCGCTGATATTTAGGCTTAATTTAGATTTCTTGATAAAAATTTATATGGAATTTTTAATTTTGAAGTGTTTTATGTGTGTTTTGATAAGGGTTAATATGAAATGGATATTTTTTGATGATAGATTTATGAGTTTATGGTTTTTATGTTTCAGCATTTTTTATGATGAAATAGACTATGATGATTTTAAAATAAATGAAGCTTAAAAAAATTGGATAATCATTATAAGTTCAATAGGGGATTTTTATTATTATTAAGTGCTAGAGAGATTAAAATTTTCATAATGCTTTCAATTTCGTATTTTCTTATGAGTTTTATCATATTTTATCTTTATAAAACTCTCAATCTCTAATCAATTCTAATAAAATTTACAAAGTGTCTCAAATGCTTAAAACATCTATTCTAATCTTCATACTACCTTAAAATCCTTTAATATTTTGCAATATACTATTAAGTGTAAAATATTAGAATTGCTGATGTAAGTTAATTAATCTTAAGGTTTTTCTACTTGTATTTCAGCATTTGAATGCTGTTTACTGTTTAAGTGATCAAGTAAATGACCTTTAGTTTTGAAAGCCTTAGTACATTCAACAAAAGTACATTTATAAGGTCTTTCATTTGTATGGATGCGGATATGAGTTTTCAGATTTCCTGACTCACTAAAACACTTTCCGCACTCCTCACATTTATACGGCTTTTCACCTGTATGAGTTCTTTTATGTATTTTCAACGTGCTGGATCGCATGAATTTTTGCCCACATTCACACACAAAAGGTCTATCATTAGTATGTCTACGACAATGATCAGTTAAGTGCCCTTGGGTTGTAAAAGTTTGCTCACAGTTTGGGCATTTGAATGGTCTTTCCCCAGTATGTATTCTCATATGAGTTTTCAAATTTCCCTTTTCAGAAAAGCTTTTCTCACATATTTCACATGTATAAGGCTTTTCACCAGTGTGTTTTCTCATATGGGTCTTTAAAGTAGAAGGTCTAGAATAATTCTTCCCACAGTCCTCGCAGCTGTAAATTTTCCCTTGAGAAACAATTTCTATAGGGAATTGCTGCTGTATTTCACAAGGAGAAACTACAATAGCAGGTGCAGTGTATATATTATGAATTGGATGCCCAAGCAAATTTGAACAATTAGAGCAGTATAATGCGAACTGAGAACTACTGTCAGCACATATAAGAGCTTCTTTATCTTCAATTTTCACTCTTTTTAGAGGAGTGAATATATTTAAATTCTCTTTTTCGCTTATCAACATACTCCAATAAATAGTATAAAATCCCGGGCTTTTTCGCACTTGACTGCTTTGAAACTACATTTTTTCCATTTTCTGTAAGATTCATGTCGAGATTTTTTTGGGAAAACTGATTTTTACGCTTGGTGCTAACTTGAAAAATAGTTTGGATAATGTTTCTGTTGAGGGAATATAGTTTTGGTTTAGTTTTGGTAAAGTTGGGAAGCTTTAGTTCTAAGATTTAAAAATGATTAGTTGCCACTCTCTTTTAACACTTTTTAAGCTTAAAGTTTAATTGTAGGAATAAGCAACTACGCTGCTAATGAAAATATCTAAAACTCATTAATATCGAAATTTTTAACATCTTAAAAAGCTTTATAAACTTATAAGGGTTGAAAAAAAAAACTAGTATTACAATATCGAAATTTAAGCACATAAGTCTGTAAAGATATATAATCTGGACAGATAAATATACATGAACTTGTATAGTAGGTGAAAATATCTAGAAAAAAAAATCTAAAAGTCTAATATATGCAAACAGGTAAAAATACAAACTGAACAATTAGAAATCAAAAACTACGAATCTTAGCTAAAACACTTAAAAACATAAAATTTTCTTTAAATCTAAACTCTATATGCCCTAAAATCTGCAAACCAATTAATAACTTTCGTTTCTTAAAAAGTAAAGAAATCGCTTTAAAACTACCAAAGATTTTAAAGCCTGCTCCTTTCAACGAGCATATAGAAATATAATAATGGCATTAAACCTAGTCGAAATACCTCTTCTCCCTTGAATGAAACTTATAATAATTTGCCACAAATTTACAAAAGGGTTGATGCAAATAACTATATGCATAATTTTTTTAAATTTTTACAAGAAATCAACAAAAAGATATAATCTCTCTTATAAATGTCGAATATTTCTTTCAAACATAATCTAAATACCACATTTATAGTAAAAATTTTGTTATTAAATTAAAGGGATAATAAAACTAATAATACTTTCAACCAATGCAAAGCTTTTAAAGTTAAAATATTATTTAAGAGAAAAAAAGTATTATTTATCAGTTAATACATCTGTTTATCAGAAACATATTATACAGTAAAATTATTACAATTTGTATATAAAGAGTATTTATAAGTTAATATAAGAGTATAAATCGATTTTTGAATCAAATGATAAAAACAATAATCCTAGTATAAAATCCCTAGCACTCCAGCCTACACCATCAGTACAATAAATAAATAAAAATCATAGCCTAGGCACGGATAAGACAAAAGTCATAATAATTAAATTCATAGCTCTATAAAACAACTAAATATTAAAGTCAAGCAACCAGTATAATTCTTTAGGAATCAACTCATAACCCTAATCAAAACCCCATTAACTTGGCAAAATCCATCATTAATTCATTCAAAATTCATAACACCCTAACTACTTCTATTTCATATTCCCAGCCAATACACCTTCTTTTAAAAACCTAATTCTCCTATCCTTTCTCAATAACCCAAACAATTCACTTCATATATCTACACATCTCTCATGCCTCCAAGTATCAAAAACCCAAAAACATTTATTTTCCTAATATGGTGAGTCTAATTTATAATCATGTTATTTGCAGCACGGTGTTTAAGACGTGTGTCAACAAGTCTTATGCAGGCATCAGCAAGGCCTCACAACGACCAACCATCAAAAGAACTAAACCTAGTCCACGACAAAAACGGTAGCATCGTCCCTAGGAACAGTCTCATCTTACGTAAAGAGGAAGAAATTGAAAAATACGTGCTAAACCTTATCAGAAACTACTTTAGAACAACCAACAAAACCCAACTGACTGCAAATTCTTTATTATTTGATCATGGCTTAGATCATCTTGACTCTGTAGAACTAGTGGTTAGGATTGAAGATGAATTAGGATACATAATTCCAGGAGAAGCCTTATTATGTTTCACATCAGTTAAGAGCTATATTAACTACATCAAGCAAACTGAGGACTTCAAGCTTGAGTTTAATAAAGAGCCTATTAACTAGATAATAGTTAGAAATGTGGACATTGAGTCTTGATAGATCTAAAGAAAATTGTCTTGACCCAATTGGCTATAGAATTACAGCTACAGAGAGTGAAGAACCTAAAAAAAGAGAGAAAAACTTAAAGGAAATGAAGCAGGCTAAAGCTTGGGAAGCTTCAAATCGACCTTTTCAAAGTATGATTTCGACTTTTTTGATGCTTTTCATGAGTGGAAGCGGGCTGAATATTATTTCTATTATCATTACGTGTATGGCTATGTGGACACCGGTTAAAGCTTTTTTTACGGTGAATTCGGTTTTTGCCCCTTATGAAGGAGAAGGTGTTTCTTTGTTGGTCCCAAAGCTTAAATATTGTGCGTTGAATATGGTTGTTATGGTTGCTGGGCTGTATAAGTTTTCTATTATGGGCTTGATACCCACGAATGCTGAAGACTGGATTTCAGTTGTCCCTATTTCACATCCTTTAGAAGTATCGACTGGGTTTTATTTTTAAATAGAATGATTTAGTGATTTTTTGGGTAGTTAAGGAAGAATGGGTGTTAGGGTGTTAGAAATTGTTTGTTGGGGTGAAAAAAAAGTGTTTTTTTTTTTGGGATTGGGAGTGGTGAATTTTGTGATGATTTTAATGTGAGCGGGTGATGGATGATAGATGTGGGATATGATTATGCTATTAGAGAAAGTTTTTGTATAGTTAGTTTAGGATTATAGTTTTTTTTATTGATATTATGAGTATGTGTTTACAACTCGCTCCTATGCCAATAATAAGCAAAAGTTGACACAGACACAAAAACACTAAATCTTGAAACTCTCCATGGTAATCTTTTCCTAAAGTAATACCTTTTCCAGAAAGGGTTTCGAGGAGTTGTTCTAAATTCAGGCATTTATATATATAAAATTTCCTATAAATAAATTATCTACCTTATCATCCAAAAATTACTTTATTTCTAGCTTATTTTTCTATAAAAATCTACTATCAACCAATCATCTAAAAGCTAATATTTAACTGAATAATAATCTTTATTATAATATCTCTAACTATAAAATTTATTCCAAAGTACTCAGACTCAATTTACTTATAAGATATGCACTTTCCTCAGGCCCAGTCTGCTCAACCATATGCTTAAATAACGAGTCTTCTTGATCATACAATTTTTTAGGTCTTCCATATTCTTTGCAAATGCCTCTATCCATTACTAAAATCCTATCACTTTCAATAATAGTTCTAATCCTATGGGCAATTACTATCAACGTACAATCATCAAACTTAGTTTTAACTGTTTTTTGCATAATCCTATCAGTCTCATTATCAACATTAGCCGTCGCTTCATCCATCATAATAATTTTATTTTTCCTTAATATCGCCCTTGCAAGACACAACAACTGTTTTTGACCTGCAGACAAACTAAGCCCTTCCCCTCTAATCTCAACATTAAGCCCTTCTTCATATTCTAAAATAATCTCTTTAAGCTGTACTTCATCAAGAACTTTTAATATTTCTTCATCAGTATAATCATGAAATGGATCTAAATTATCTCTTAATGATGCAGAAAATAATACTGCTGATTGAGGAATAACAGACATTTGTTTTCTCAAATCATGTAATCCAAGATTCATATAATCAAATCCATCAATATAAATAGTACCTTTTTCAGGATTAGTCAATCTAAATAAAACTTGAAGTACAGATGATTTACCAGCACCTGTTCTTCCGATAACCCCAACTTTATGCCCAGCTTTAACAGTAAAAGTAAGTCCAGCTAATGAATATGGTAAGTTTGGTCTGTATTTCATATAAACATTATCGAAATAGATTTTCCCTTTTGTCACTTGGAAACCAGTACCTGTTTCGAACTCCCCTTCTCTTGGAATATCAGCATATTCTAATAATCTTTGAGTTGAAGACATTGAACTACTCATTTCTAAAAGATTTTTAGACCATATAGAAGTCAACCCTAATAACCCTGTACAAGATGATAAACTATAAGCAGCTAAAGATGGCTGAATATATCCTTTTGTTGCTACTATTACTATAACATTTAATGCTACTATTAATGTACTTCCAAGATCTGCATAAAGTTGATTAAAACGTAAAAATGTGTGAAAAGTAGCATAGGTTCTATAATGATTTTCTGTATATTTTGCTATATCTTTAATGAATTTTTCTTGTATTTTTAAACTTCTTATTGTTGAAAGGCCATTTAATGATGAAGTGATTGTTGTTAATAAAGGCCCTCTTGCCACAAGTTCTAGTTTTCTTAATGATATGATTATTGGGGATACATATTTGAATAATAAACCTAAACAAATACCCCAAAAAGGAATCATAGCTAGTATATAAGGTGCTATTGATATTGTTACTATAAGATTTGATAAAATATATATTGTTGTAGATAAAGATTCATAAAGGTATAATTGTAAAGGACCATCTATAGCTCCAATATCTTTAGAAAATCGGTTTATTATACGACCTGTTGGGTTTTTATCGAAAAAAACTGAGTCGGTTAAAGCTACACTTTTTAAGGCTTCATTGTGTAAGACAAGATTAGATTTTAATGGTATTGCGACTAAGATGAAAATTCGGATTGATAAGAAAATAAAGGTTAGGAGGACTAAAATACCCATTGTGCCAATATAGTAATTTGAATCTTGAGAGGTAGAATTAGACCAGAGAGCTGTCCAGTAAAATTCTGATTGGTAAATTATGTGACTGATTGCTATTATGATACATGTAAGTATTATAAAGACTGTGTGTTTGTATCCGTACATATGATATCTCCAGTATGATTTAAATTTTACATTACCTTCAGTGATTTCTTCTTCCTCTACAGCAACTTTTTCATTGCTTTCTTCCTTTTTGACTTCCTTAACAACATTTTTTTTAACTTTTTTCCCTTTCTGAAATGCGAAGTCTCCTAAAATACTCTTAATTTCTTCTCTTTTTTTAAGTTTCCTATAGCTCCCATAAAATACACAATTCCCAGCATCAAGAACCATGATTTTATCAGCTTGAGAAATAAATTGAACTTGATGAGTAACAAGAATTACTGTTTTACCTTTAAGAAGACCTTTTATACAATGAGTAAATATATGATTAGCAACTTCTGGGTCAACTGCACTAAGTGGATCATCTAATAAAACAATATCAGAATTAGAATAAACTGTACGAGCAAGACTTAAACGAGCTCTTTGGCCTCCACTTAATGTTGCCCCACGATCTCCAACAAGAGTTTCATCACCATTATTTAATATTTCAAGATCTTTGATTAAAGCACAAGCATTTATAACTTCAGTGTAAAACTCAGGGTCAAGTGTCCTGCACATTAAAATATTATCTTTTATACTTCCAGAAATAATCCAAGGATCATCTGAAGCAAAAGCAATAGTCCCATTAATGCTTATTTTTCCACTCATCACATTTAATTCACCTAATAATCCCATAAGTAAAGAACTCTTTCCTGAACCCACCGGGCCAACAATAACAATTAATTCCCCAGGGTCAATCTTCACAGATAAACTCTGTAAACATTCCCTATAAATTGTTTTCGATTTTTTTAAAATCCTTTCACTTGTAGCATTAGCATTATCATCATTAGCCTCTTCTTTCCATGATAAAGTTATATCTTTCAAACATACTGAAACATTATCTGAAGTTTTCTCATAATTATTTGAATATTCTTTTAAATTTAATACACTTTGTACTCTTTCCATAATACTGATAAATACAAATATTGTACTTACAGCTCCTGTGTTAATATAAACAATAGTCACATGAGTAAGAAAATAAACAGTTATAATCAAAAATAATTGACCTGCAGTAAAACTATAACCTAATGCAACTTGAACCCATAATGTGATAAAAATAGCTAAGCCAACACTAGCAACACTAAGTATTAAAAGTATAGAATTTAAATTCCCAAATTTAAGCATTTGTGTATATTCAGCCTGACGTTTTTTAAATATAAATTCTATAAAAGGAAGTTCCCAAGCATAGAGTTTCATGATTTTGATACCTTCGATAAGATTTTCAATCATTTTAACCCTCATGTCCCCTATGATATTAGCAATGTATCGGCTTTTTGATGAGATTTTCCCTATAATCATGACTAATGGTACATGGATTACTGAGATTCCTATACCGATAATCCCTACTGGACCAAAAGTAAAAGATACGACTATTATTGAAAAAATAATTATGAATGGAGTGCACCAAAAAAACACAGTCATGTTAGCAAGTTCGAGTAATTCCATGTCTGTGCTGACTGTGTTGAGGATTTTGCCTCGGGTTTTTTCGTCACCAGCGTAATTATTATTAATTTTCAAGACTTTTTCTGATATCAAAATGGTTAAAAGGCTTTTAAGTCTTCCTGTAACTAAAAGTATGCGATAAGAAGAATGCGCTCTAAAAAGACACCCTAAGATTGCTGAGATGATAAATGCTAATGTCAGCAATGCACCTTGATATACTGGGGCTGTAGGGTCAATTAAATAATCAACTAAATAGTTTATAAGAACAGCTTGAATAAGTCCTTGAACTTGGCCTAAAATAATAAAAAGGGTTGAAAGAATATACTCAAAGCCAATTGTTTTCATAACTGCATTGAGGAATTTTGGCTTGGATTTTTTTTGTTCACTTGCCCAGTTTTCCCTGAGGATTTTAAGACCTGGGGCAATTGACAATCTATTAGGGATTTCGAAGGTATTTGAAAAATTAGGAGGGTTTCTTATGTAATAAAATATTGGTTTAAAAGCCCAACCTAAGAAGAGATCATTAACAAGAGAAGATCGGTCATAAGGAAATTCGGCCATTTATTCAACACTTTTATGATAAGAGTAATATGAAGAGAATTAGAATTTATTTTGTAAAAAGGTAGGGGTTATTAAAATAAATACTGTGAGTTGGATTAATGATAGAGATTTTGATAAGTTTGGAGTGATAGTTTTAATTGTAATAGGAAGGTTTTGTAATGATTTTTTTGGTGGGGTTTTTGGTTTGATGCTTTTATGATCTGGGATGATTGAGGTTTATTGTTTGTTTTTTTAGGTTTTTCATGAAGTTGTTGGAATTTTGTGGAGAGTTGGAGTTTTTGTGGCTGGTTGAATATGCTGGAAAATATAATATGTTTTATAATATTAAATTACTTATATTTACAACCACAATACAATAAGTTCAAAGAAATGCATTTCCCTAAAAATCCTCTACACCCCTTCCAAAAAACATTCTATATTCTATATTCCACATCAATCATTTTTCTGCTAAATACCAGTCCACACTAAAAATCACATTCCACAACAAAACCCAAAAAAATCCTTCTCCTCCAACTTTCTATCAAGAAACTTAAAATTCCCATCATCTAAATCTCTAACAATAATCTCTAAGCCAACCATATAAAAACTCTTATTCTTCATATTTTTTTCCAAAAACTCCTCCAGTTTCCTTTCCAAATGCAAAATCTTTAAAAATACCATATCCCATCCTATGAAAACCACCCTATACAAAAAAAATGAGCTTAACCAAAACTACTCCAAAACCCATAATCTCAGGTTCTGGTAACAGACAAAAGTAACATTAACATAGAGTCTGGCTCAATTTAATACCTTCAACCTTTATTCAAGAATGTGATATTTTTTACAGAGAAACAAAAACTCTTAGACAAATAACAATTCCTGCTAGATCTGTTAGTGAAATAAGAAAAGATGCAGCTAAAACTGTATGTTTACACATAAAAACTATGGAAACTGAAGACAAGGTAAAAAAAATCGTTAGTAATTTAGGAATGTTTGTCCTAAAAAGACCAGATATTGGTTATCATTATGGATTTACATTTATCATGGGTTTTTTGCATACTGTATTTACAGTTGATCAAGAAGCTTTTGTTGTTTTTTGTTATATTGTTGAAAAAATATTCCCTGAAGACTTTTTTCTTGATAAAGATAGGGAAATTGGCATGCATCGAGAATTGAGGGTTATTGAAATGATGGCTGAAAAACTTAGACCGAAAATACTTAATAATTTTAAAGCAGTTTTCACACCCAGTGGGGGGAAAAATAAAGAGACGGATTTTAGTGCATTTGTTATGTTTGTGAAAAGGACAGTTGAAGTTTGGCTAAAATGTTTATTTGTTCCGCATTTAACTGTAGATGATACATATCGAGTTTGGGACTCATTGTTATATTACGGGTATGAATTTCTAATCAAATTTACGTTAACACTTTTCAGTAACTATGAAACTTTCATCAACAATACCGTGAAAAAAGAAATCAAACTATTAGGAATCGGCATAAGCATCGATGCATTAATAATAACTGGAAATTTAACTAGAGCGAAACTTTTAAGAAAAGCAGGAAAGCTTAAAATTGAAAAACTAATAAAAAAAGCTATGAATAAAAAAACTTATGCAGTTCTTAAAAGAGAAAACTTCCTTGCCAACTCTGAAAACTTAGAAAATGAAAACACTCAAAGAATATTCCGTATAAGAAACACAAAAAAACTTATCCAAGGTAAAAGTCTCTGGTATGATAGCGTAAAAAAGCTTTTTAATTCCCTCAATACTTTATCTTATCAAGGGCAAATATCAAGAAACTTATTCGTATCCATATGTACAAAAGAAATGGAATGGAGTATTCCATGGGCTTTAAGTGTTTATAATACCCTTGATCAACTTGGAAATGACACTCTTCCAATAGAAAAAATAAAAATCGGTCTTTCAATACTATCAAGCACTACATTACAAGAGAAAATCGATTTATTTTTTAGTATTTTTGATATAACAAATTCAGGGAAAATCCATTTAGATGAAATTTGTGACTTAATAATCATCATTGAAGATTTTCTTGATAATCGTTTAAGATTTTTCAGATCAAATTTCACAAGTTTGAAACAAGCATTACTCACTTTATTAGGAGATTTAGCAAGTAAATCTGATTTCGAGAACTTTTTTTTATCAAATCAATCAACAGATACTCTTATTAAAATGATTGAAGCTATAGACTCAGATGATAATTTAAATCCATATGAGCTTAGATTTATTAATATAGCTGAAGAAGGGATTTATAGTAATACTCAATCACCTTTAAGAACTTCTTCAATAGACTCGCCTGGGTCTGAAAAATCGTATGAAGGGCCGGATTTTAATGAACTTGACCAAAAAATTATGACCCTTGCAAAATCGCAGGAAAGTCAGAATTTAGATAATGAAAGCTTATCGTCGAGTTATATAAAAAAATCATCAATTGAACCAAATGGACACAATAAAATAATGATTTCTCAACATTTAAGGAAATCAAGTCATATGAGTTTAGAAAAATTACATCCAGAGATAATAGCTGAAATTGATTGCTGTTTAAGTGATTGTGATGGTATTTTATATATAGATATTTATATTACAAATGAATATGAAGAGAATAAAATTAAGTTTATTTTACATTTTGGTGTAGAGTCAAAGAGTTCTGAGGATTTTGAAAATTTAGTAATACATGGGGAAAAGATGATGATTGAAGAACCTGTTAAAAACTTTATGGGTACTGCAAATATTGAAACTTATAAAGAAATTGATATACCTCAACAACCTAAGAATGATAAATCTCGTGTTGGATGCTCAAGACTTTGTAGTGCTAGTAGCTGCATAATAAGTTAGATTTATACTATTTTTTAATTTTAATATATAAAAGTTGTAGAATTATTTAGAAAAGATATTATAAAAGAGATGTTTATAGAGAAAAAACTTTTACCAATTTTTAGGTTTGATTTGATGAGATTCATTATTTTCATTTATATATCATATGACTTCATAGTATTTAATTTCTATATTTCCAATTAATGCTTTTAATTCTTCATCTTCCTATATGTTTTTGACACATTTTTAAAAATTTGTCTTTTTCCTAATCAAAGTCACTTTGCATGAAATCTCGACAATTAAACTTATTACAGTTTAACTAAAACTTTCCTTAATTTTCTATTTCAAAACCTCTAACTTCGACCTATTTTTTTGATTTTTTCTACAAAAATTTCTCTTGTAAATCCTAATAAAATGTTTTATTTATGGTATATTTCATTACTATCCACAGTCCTCGGAGATTACCTAAGCTTTACCAGCATAGATCTTGTAATCTTAACATAGAGTGAGTCTGAGGCAGTTGGTTCAGTTTCTATTTTAACTACTTCAGGTTTTATAAATCCAATATCCGATGTACGAATCAACTTATATTCATATCCATCTCAAACCTTAGAAAACTCTTTGGAAGTGCAAACTTATGATGGAACAGCAGAATTTATAATAAAATTCTGGTGTATGGGAACTTTTCATATTGTAGCTTCATCTAAAGGAATCGATAGTGCATATTCAACAATTTGTACTAGAAATGATAATCAATATTGTTACCCTTTAACTATAACTCTAAGCAAAACCTCAGTACTTATTAATGAACCTTTTAAAGTTAAACT
The DNA here is from genome assembly GCA_001970955.1 of Stentor coeruleus. NCBI lineage: Eukaryota > Ciliophora > Heterotrichea > Heterotrichida > Stentoridae > Stentor > Stentor coeruleus. The sequence continues at coordinate 2,873 of MPUH01000697.1, read as the reverse complement.
TTTAACACAATGGAATATTGGAGGAGATCCAATTTCATGCAATTATAGAATTTTTGACTCACAATATGAAAATGTTTATGGAAGTTCTACATCAGATTCAATTGTTGAGGAAGTTGAACTTGAGATTTATATGGAAACACCTGGAATAAAGTATATGATTGCAGAATGCTATGGTGGGGGTTATGATAATATTGTGAGTAATAGTTTTCAAGTAATTGTGAGTTTAATGAATGATTATGATATTGTTATGAATGTGTTGGGGAATAAGGTAATAGATATAAAGCCTATAAGTTTAAATGAAATTTTTTCAATAAAAGTTCAGGTTTATGATAGTGCGAAAACAATAATAAATGAAGGATATACTGTTTACCTTATGGTTATAGGAAATAATGAACTTTTTGGGTATGCATTTGGAGAGGTTTTGGCTGGGGAGGCTCTTTTTTCAGGTTTATCGTTTATGGCTATAGGATATTATCAGTTAGTAGCAGTAAGTTCTAATATATTTTCAAAACCAACAAGTGTGTTTTATATAAATGAAGTACTTTCAGATGTTTACTTAAAAACTATTCTTGATGATAAGGCAATTTTTATTTAGTTTGAGGTTAATGAAATTTTTACAATTACAGTACAGATTTGCTTTGAAACCAGTTTATATATTGAGGGAAATTTTGAAGTAAATTTATCATTAACCCCTTTTAACGAAAATTTTGCAGATGGTTTAATAGGGACAAGTTCTTTAGGACAAGTTACATTTAATAATATTTTTATTAATATTGAAGGAATTTATGCTTTTTATGTATCGGCTCAAGGAACAACGGGACATTATTCTAAAACTTTTTGGGTTGTTGCAAAAGACTATGTAAAAATTACTCTAAATAGGACAGTAAAGATTATTTAGGATATCATGCCTGGAGATATGTTTACGATAACTTTAGAAGTTTTTATTGACAAGCAATTTACAGTAAGTGAATATGACTCAATTCAAATTAACTTGTTGATTTTAAATAATTCTGCTGTTGCTAAATATGATCTTACAGGGTTAACTTATAATGGGTTGCTTACATTCAAGAGTTTATCCTTACAAATATCAGGTCAATATAGTGTATTAGTAACAGGTGATAGTAATTATGAAACAAATTGCCCATTAGCAATAAACAATTATTGTGCTTTATTAAATTTTACAAATAATGTCATTGTAATAATTACTTAGCCTGATACTTATTCATTATTTTCAGTCACTATAACGATGTATAAAAATTGTTCATATACTGAAATTTATAAATCGACAACAACAATTTATTTAAGTCTTGATCCTAAAAGTGAAATAACAGGAATTCTAAGCAAAAGCACTACAGATGGTAAAGCAGTATTTGATAATTTACAAATATTAACTGAAGGAAAATATAAAATACAAGCTACAGCAGAAAATACTCAAAAAGTTATTTCAAATGAATTTATAATAAATGGCCTTTATTTGAAAGTTAGTTTGATTAGCTTAGAGGTAAAGACTATATAGCCAAAATACCAATTTGATTTATTTACTATTAATGTTGAAGTTTATGTTGGAGTGGATTTTATGAGGATTTTTGATGAAAAAAGCTTTGAAGTTAGTCTGAGTTTAGTTCCTAAAATTACTCTTAAAGGACAAATTATTAAATCAACAGTTTCTGGGATTGCAGTTTTTAATGATCTTTACATTGATGAAATAGGTATTTATGAAATTGTTTCTTCTGCAGAAGGAGTTCATCAGGGAAATCTAAATAAACTATTGAATATAACTTATAATTCTTGTGCTAAGATAAACTTTACAAATAATATAATAGTAATTCCCACTCAGCCTGATAGTATATTTTTTGAGTTCTCAGTTACTGTTGTTATTTATAAAAACTGTTCATTTATTGAAGTATTGAATTTAAACACAATGGTTGATTTAAGTCTTGATCCTAATGAGGAAATTAAAGGAATTTTAAGTCGTGAAACTTTTGAAGGACAAGCAGTCTTTGAAAATTTGATAATAGAGATTGAAGGAGAATATAAAATACAAGCAATAACTGAAAATACTCAAAAAGCTGTCTCAGATAAATTTACAATAAATAGCCTTTATATGAAAATTAGTTTGATTGGCTCAGTGGTAAGGACTAAATAGCCAAAAAATCTATTTGATTTATTTACAATTAATGTTGAAGTTTATGTTGGAACAAATTTTTTGAGGATTTTTAATGAAAAAAGCTTCGAAGTTACATTGAGTCTAATTCCTTACTCTAGCCTTAAAGGACAAACTATTAAATCAACAGTATCTGGGATTGCAGTTTTTAATGATTTATATATTGATGAAATAGGCATTTATGAAATTTCATCTTCTGCAGAAAGAGTTTATCAAGGAAAATTAAGCACATTATTGAATATAACTTATAATCCTTGTGCTAGAATAACTTTTACAAATAATAAAATTGTAATTTCCACTTAGCCTGATAGTATCTTTTTAGAATTCTCAGTTACTGTAGTAATATATAAAAATTGTTCTTTTACTGAAATATTGGACTTAAATACCACTGTTTTTTTAAGTCTTGATCCTCAAGCGGAAATTGAAGGGATTACAAGTCTTGAAACTTTAAAAGGACAGGTTGTGTTTGGAAATTTGATAATTATGAATGAAGGAATATATATAATACAGGCTACAGCAGAAAATACTCAAAAAGCTATCTCAGATAATTTTACTATAAATGGTCTTTATTTTAAAGTTAGTTTGATCGGGTTAGAGGTAAGAACTAAATAGCCAAAAAACCCATTTAACTTATTCACTATTCATGTTGAAGCTTATGTTGGAACAAATTTTTTGAGGATTTTTAATGAAAAAAGCTTCGAAGTTACAT
>MPUH01000696.1:0-39625 GCA_001970955.1 Stentor coeruleus | reverse complement strand
ATTAACCCCTGAAAAAACAAATATATTAGATAAAACCTTGGAAGCTCAGGAACAGATATAAAAAACGCAAATTCTCAAGAGCTGAAACCTCCTAATTTGATATATCCATTACCTTTTAGACCTAATCCTAATACAATTATTGATAAAAGTGCACCACAAAATCTAATTATATCCACAGATAAGCTAGAAAATCAGATGCCAGTTCCTCAAATACCTTTAAAACAACAAAACATTCCAATATTAACCCCTGAAAAAACAAATATATTAGATAAAAACCTTGGAAGCTCAGGAACAGATATAAAAAACGCAAATTCTCAAGAGCTGAAACCTCCTAATTTGATATATCCATTGCCTTTTAGACCTAATCCTAATACTATGATTGATAAAAGTGGACCACCACCTCCATCTTTAGTGTCAAATACTTTATCTCAGCCCCAAAACTTTGTATCTTCAGCTCCAGTTCAAGTTCCAGTAAATAAACCACCAGTTTCTCCTTTGAAGACAGAGATAAACCCTTCTCCATCTTTATTCATGAAATCTAGTAGCAACAACAAAGAATTTTCCCAATCTGAGTCACAGTCAAAAGACATCTTTCCACCTAGTTTATTATCTAAGCCTCAAATGCCTGCAATAATAGATCGGAATATTTTAACAAATCAACCTGATGTTAATAGTAAAGTTTCAGGTTCTCCTATAGTAAAAAATCCTGAAGTAATGGTTGAGGACATGAAAACTCAAGGAAATAACTATAAAAACCAAGAAATCCCTTCATCAAGAAATATATCTTCAAAACCCCCGCCTTTGAAATTCAAAAGCCAAAACCAGTCTTTACAACTTGACCCTGAAAATGATCAAAAAATAAACCAAAACCCGCAACTCATCAGCAAAACTCAAAATTTTGACATGCCATCAACCAAATTTGATAATAAAAACCTAACATCCAATATCAATAAAAACCCACAAAACAACCCTGAATATACTTTTTCAAGTAACAACTCACTTACTCTCCCTTCAGAAGACCAAAAAGGTCCTGATTTCGAATCAAACAGTAGCATAAGTCCAAATAATTCAGGAATATTAGTCATAGGTAGAGATATAAACTCATTATCTTTGCAATATCTTGATATAAAAGTGTGTTTTATATGTAAATCAAATAAATGTCTTATAACCCTCAAATGCGAGCATGTATTATGTGAAAACTGCCTCCAGAAAAATATTGAAAATACTGCCGAAATGCAAATTTTCCATAGTGAAAAGGTAAAAATCCGCCCTTTATGTCCTAGTTGTAAGAAACCTATATATGAAAAACTGTTTATAGAAACTTCTTATTATAAAAATATTATATCAAAATACACTGAAAGGTATATAAATGTGCTTTTTGGGACTAAAATGTGTTTTTCATGTAAAAAAATATACTCTTTGACTAGGTTTTTTAAAACACCTAATTGTCAGCATCAATGCAAGGAATGTGTTGCTACAGAAATCAACTTGTCTAAAACAAAATGCCCGTTTTGTCCTGAAATCTATGATATTGAAAGTCTGAAAAATACTAGGCAAAAGTGTTCTTGTTGTAAGGAGGATAAGTTTTATGTTATAGATTGTATTTTTAGTATTTGTAAGGAACATTATCATTGTCTTAAATGCTTACAAATAGCTTTGTGTAGTAGAAAATGTGGGAAATGTGAGAGAAATGTTGGTAAAGAGGATTATTGTAGGGTTTATAAGAGATTAAGAAGGTTTAGAGAACAATTTACTTAGGATTTATGATAAAAAAAAATACATATCTTTAGAGTATTTAAGTTTTTTTTAGGTAGAAAAGAATTTTTATGGCAGATTTATTTAATTATTGCGTTTGTTTTTTTTTGTCCTGATAGGGATATGGTCTGGGATGTTTTCTCCATTAAGTGACTTTATTTCGTTTTTCAATTGTGAGATGAGTTCTTTTTGTTTTTTTCTTACTGCTTCTGATCTTTCAAATGACAAAGCTAATTCATTATAATCATCCTGTAGCTTATTAATAACATTTTTAAGGTCATCTCTTTTACCTAATTCCTTCCTCAAAGCTTCATTTTCTTTTCTTAGTTTTTCTCCAATCCTCCTTTCCTTCTCAACCATCATACTTGTTTTTTCAACCAGTCTCATATTCATCATCCCTTTTTTTGATGGACTAGGTGTAATACTTCTTTCCATTTTGACAATTTGTTTTTCTGAGTTTTCAATATTCTTAATCCTTTCCTTTGAATCATTTCTTCTATTCGACCTATTCCTCGTACTAGAGTTCCTCGAGCTATTATTCGAAGATAATTTAAACGAGTTTCCCGGGGATTGATTTTTCCTTTTTGTAGTCTTTTGGTTAAGGTTTTCTGAGTTTTTCGTCAACCTGGACTCTAAAAGTGCAAGTTTTTCCTGGAGGATTTTCAATTCTGAGTTAATCTGCCCAGGTTTTTCTTGATCTTTACTAGGTGAAGAAGGTTTATTTGATGATTCATTAAAAGAACTACTGAAGTTCAGGTCATTTTTTATTGGAACTGGTGATGCACGGCTTATGCTATCAGAACTTTCGTGTAAAGCATCAAGTCCTCGATCTAATATTGAATGAAGTCTTCGTTCTTGATTAGGTGACAATTCAATATTCATATTATATTTAAATTCTTAAGATTATGGTTTAATTTTTAGATTCTAGCGTTTATTTCTTTTTCAAGACCTTCTAAGCTTATATTGTGACCCAGTTTAAAAGCTTTTTTCACTTTGCTTAGGATTACCAAAAGCCGCTCATTTTCAACTAAAAGTTTAGAAATAGCTCTAGGGATATCTTCATTATTATGTGTATTGAGCCCTGCACGCAAGACATCTAAGATTTTTTTCTCATTCTGACTAAGTCCTTGGAGCTTTAAAGCTAGATATTCTTTTATAAGCCTTTTAACCCATTTTATAGAAGTTTTAAGCCCAGGCGGGGTTTTAAATGTATTTGGTGGGGAGTTACTTGTGATAATTTTTTGGATGTTGGTTGTAAAGTCTTTATATATTTGTAAGTTTTGTGAATCTTGTAATGAGGATTTAACTAAAGATATAACCAAAGCTGGAGAGTCTATTGAATATAAACTCATAAGTTCTTTTACAATTTTACAACTAGTCAAATGCCCGATTTCATAATTTTTTTCACGACTTTTGCTTCTTGGTGGGTAGCCTGTTTTTTTCACAGATGGCGAGCGGTTTTTTCTTTCTGTTTTTTCATCATCAGAAAATGGGTTTTTTTTATTGAAGTCTTTAAGGCTTATTTTCCTATAATGCCCTGGGGATATAGACTTTTTTGGTGAACAGCTTGTTGAGGAATTACGATTACATTTGTAGTCTTGAAGGGTTTTGTATAGGATTTCGTTTTCTTTTTTGATTTCGTCGTATTTGCGGATGTAGCGAGATTTTTCTGATTTTAGCTTTGTGTTTTCGTCGATTATAGTAGAAGATTTGGATTGATGATCTTTTTCAAGTTGGGAGATTTGGGATTTTAGATAAAGATTTTCTTTTATGAGGTTCGATTTTTCAATGTCGAGGTCTTCAGTCTTGGTTAAGAACTCGTGGGCTGAAGATTTCAAAGACTCAATACCTGGGTAACCTTGCTTCAAAACATTCAAATCTGATTCCGCTCTTTTTAACCTCTGGTTAAAAAAGGCAATTTTTTCATCCTTTTCAGCTATAATCCTCAAATATTTCTCTTTTTCTTGTGCTAAACTTTCTATAAGTTCTTGATTTAACTTCATTAAATCCCCTTCTTTTTGACTCTGAGCAAAATTTAGCTCTTTACTTATAGTAAACTCTTTATAATTAGCTGTAGAATCAAAGTTTTTCGGTAAAAATTTCTGGGAACTTTTCAGCCTTTCTGGGCTTTTAATATTTTCAGGTGATTGAGAGTTTTTAAGAGAAGTTCTTTTGTTTTCAGGTGAACTCAATCTATAAGGTGACTCTAATTCACTGAATTTCAACTCATGGTTCTCAGCAAGGTATAAATCTAAAGAACTCTGTTCTCCTATATTGAAATTATAAAGATCTTGACGGATTTTCCTGATTTTTTCTTCAATCGCTGTTTCTGACATTTAAATATATGATATGAAAATATACTTTTAAATAACTTTAAGCAAAATTTCAAATGTCAGGATGAAAAAAGCATACCCAAAGCTAAAATCTTCTAACTTGTTACCCTAGAAAACAAAAACCCACAACCACATTTTTTATAATTATTCCAAATTTTTCAATCTTGCATATCAATAAGTTGCTAGCATCTAAAAATTACCACATTTCATCCTTCCATCATAAAAATCATAACCCTTTCATTTAATTCAAATTAAACTGAAACTTAATAAGCTCCTAACTAAAATTAAACAATGTAAACACGAGTGACTTGTTTTGTATTAAACACCGCTCTTGTAACAGGACATACAATTTTATTATCCTGAGTAATTTTTTTAATCCCTTGTTCACTAAAAGTTTGCCCATTAGGTAAAACAACAGGTGGATTATGTTCATCCATAGTAACATGAAGAATCCTACAAATAATCGATGTATGCGAATGACAAGCATATGGTATTTTCACCGCTAAATCTTGTATTTCCCTATTACACAATGGACATCCTTCAGCTTTATTCTCGCTTTCACATAATGGATTTTTCAATGCTAAAAACCCAGCTCTTAATATAACACCTATAGTGCTTTCACTAGAAAAACTATAAACTCTAAGCATTTCATTATAAAAAAGCTTAATAAGCCAATCCCATTTTGCCTCATTAAGCAAATCCTGATATTCTATAAACTCATTAGGTTTATTCCCAATAACTAATAACATCATAGCTTTTTGTATATCATTCTGATGGTCAGGATATTTAGCCAAATGACTTCTAGCAAACAAAATCCCCCCACAAAAGTTCTGCACTCTAATTAACTCAATGAATTTCTGGAGTTTTAAATAAAACTCTATAGAAGACTTAATTTTTTTAAGTTTGTATTTATGACAATCACACCATTCTAATGCTGAAGATAAATCTCGGCTTTGCAAATCGGCGCATATTTTTTTGGCTTTTTGGAAAAAACTGATTTCTGTTAGAGGGACAATTGAAGATTTATTTGCAATGCTTTGACTTATATCAAAACGTCCTTTACGGCAGTAATATTCGGTTATATATCGAAGAAGTTTAGATTTGTAATATTCTGATGAGTTTAATGAGGATAATCGATGGTTTATGATTTGAAGAGAATTATCTTCTTCTTCATATAGGTCGATAAGTTTATCTTTAAAAGAAGTTAAACGGCTTGATAATCCTGAAATTGTGGCTAAGGCTTGGGTGCGGTCGAGATTCTGTTTGTTATTTTTCATGTTTTTCAGGTTGGAAAGAGTGAAGTTCAGCTCTTTTTCAATTTTACGCTTGTTGGTACGAAAAGTACTTGAGAGGTCTTCATAAGGGCTTCTGAAGTAGGTAAAGTCAGCATTAGATGACATATTTTATTTAGGAAATAAACTGATTAAGGCTTGATGGAAAAATTGTATAGAATACTTTAGCAACTTCTTAAAATATATTCAAAATATTTAACACCCTAACACCCAATCTAATAAGTTTATATCAAAATGTTAAACAAAATTAATAAGCTACGATAAAGAACTTCTTCTAACCTTAACCCGAGGATGAATATCATTGTTTTCAAAAAGTGACGAATACTTCGTCGAATAAAATTGAGAAAGTGTTGAATCTTTAACCTCTCTACTAGGAAGTAGCTTCATAATCAACTTCTGCTGGGTTTTAAAATCAGCGACTATCCTTTTTGCATATTTCCTCTCAAATTTTTCTTCATTCACATCTTTATATGTATATGCGAAATTGCCTTTTGTTATTTCCTTATACCTTTCTTTATCTTTTTCATAACCACGAACAACTTCTTCTTCCCTTCCACAAACTAATTTCCCAGGCCCCATATCATAAACATCATAAAAAGCGAAATCTGATAACATAATCCTCGCTGAATGCATTCTATTACGTTTACTAGCTTTATATTTTTTCTCATGCAATCTGAACTTCCTTGTAATTTCTTCAAGATCTTTATTCCTTTCTGGGGATATTATAGTTGTATCACTTTCTAAAAAATGCTTATCTTTAAATGCACCATCGTCGTTATAAGATTTATGCTTTCCAAAAGGCAGTTTAGGGAGTTTTAATATCTGCGTCCCTTCAAGAGTTGCTTTATGTTCAGATTTAAGGATCATTGTCAGTAGATCAGGTTTTTTACGAGGTTTTTGAATTGTCCGTGCTTCAGGTTTTACTAGACATTCTCCACGAATTGTGTCTTTTTCAAGTTTGGCGATTTTGTCAAGATTTACTGTCCCTTTGTAAAGAAGTTTATTCATTTCAATAACTTTGTCTTTAAGGTTTATTGGAGAACCTTCAGTATGTCTTGTTTCTTCAAGAGCTATGTCGTTTTTTTCTATAGCAAGTTTGTTTGTTTTTATTTTTGATAAATACATTTTATTAATTCCCTATTGTCAGAAGATAATATTAAGGATTTATGTTTGGGGTGATTTTATGGTTTTTGAAATGTGTTTTAGAGATAAGGATGTGAGGGTATTAAGAATTTTATATGAATTGATGTATTTTAGGGTTTTGAAGTATTGGAGTTTAGTTAGGTTTTTTTAGATGATTTGGGTATTTTATTAGTTTGATGGGTTTTTTTTAGTAGAATTAGGTAAATTAGTTGATTTTTTATAATCTTGAATGAATGTTTAGGTTGATGTGAATTTTTAGTTTAAAAATCAGTATTTTAAGTATATTATTAAAATTCAAGTATGATACAATTTGTTGTTGAATAATGCATGGTATTTTTAAACTTGATTTTGTTATATAATTAAAAATTTGTAGATATTTTCTAATATTTACATAAACAAAAAGGTTCATAAAATAGATCATTATAATAATAATATGCTGGTATCATAATATTCCTTCATCATCTCATTAGGTTTTTCAATTAAAATCAAAAAAGAGTTGAAATTTATCTTTAATTCTGGCTGAAGATCTTATTGATAATGGGTTTACAATAATTTGTCACATATAAGTTTATTTTATAGAAAAAATGCCTAAAAGAACGTATCAAGCTGTTTATGAGGAAAATTTCTCAAACTTGTATAGACTCGTCAGGGTTTTTCACTAAAAACTTGTAAAAATAAACGCAATACAAAGAAAACAATAAGTTCATGATAATTGGCTACTCTTCACTAAACGATTACATAAATAAATCTCATTGTATATCCTAAAATACTTCTACAGTCAAAAAAAAATAATACCATTTATATTTGCCAATATCTTATCATAAACAGAAATTTTAACTAATCTTAATGGATCACAGGTTGTCAATATTAAAACTCATTATGAGACATTAAAAACTAACTGCTTAATATTGCTTTTTTAAGAAAAAATTAAAATAATAGGATTATAAACAAAAAATCTTACAGGTTAATATATATTTTATTATACACTCATTACAGATAAAATCAAAAATCTTGATTGTAAAGAAAATATCTTTATATAAATGACCAAATTTAGAAATATTAACTACCTTTCGCATATAATTATTTATTATACAAGCCTAAATATTACTTTATATAAAAAATGTATCGGTTCCCAACTTTTATATATTAGTAATTATTATATGATATGTTTTAAAGATATTTATATTAGAATATAATATGAAAATTTTGATCGTGATAGGAGTGTTGTTATTACTACACACTGTTTATAGCACGATCGAGTTTCACAAGTTTTCAAAAGACCTTATACACCCTTTACCGATGCCAAAAGATGTAAGATAGATATAGATTATTGTTCAATTGATTGTAGCTGCTCTAATCACGCTTTGGGGATCAGTACCTGGTAAAGATAAGCTTATGAAAATTAAAGCTGATGAGTTTTATGCGGATTTAACTTATGATGAAGGATCAACAAGCCAGATTTTTAGGAATTATTTTAGTTCTAGGGCAGCTTTGGTATCGAAAAGAGCTTGTGCTAAGTTACCAAAACCTCCATTAGTTAGTTAAAGTTACTTATATAGTTGACAGGATTTTTTTAAGAGAAAATATATATTGGGTTTTAGGTTGATATAGAAGATGAAAATTATATAAAAGGGTAAAGAATTGTTTTATTATAGGTTTTGTTTTTGGGGATAAGGCTTGTATGAGGCTGCTGTGAAAATTTAGATGAGAATTTAAGAAGTTGTGATATTTTTATTAATTGGGGTTTATTTATAAAATTATTTATGTTTTTTAGAGTTTTAGGATAAGATTGTTGAAGTTAGTATAAGCTATTAGAATTAGATTCGAGGACGATTTTATAACAAAAAAAATGAGTTTATATGTTGGAATATGATATTGATTATTAGAAGATTATCGAAACTAAAGACTCCTTTAAATTTATAGTAATATTAGTTTATATTATTGAAAATTTATTGTTTTATTAGCTTATAGCATATGTATATATACCAAAATTTTATTATAAATTTATTCTGGCATTTTACTGAGTTGATTAAGTTCTATCATAAATTTATGATTAAAATCTAGGATGCACAGGTTTTAATATTTACCATCTGTTAGTTAAATCATTAGAAACCCTCTAAATCCCTTATCAAAACCCCAAAAACTAATAAAAACCTTATTCAAAATCATAAAGGTCTTATTATCATAATTATAATTAAATCTACAGGTTTTATATAAAAAATGGGCTGTTGTGAAGTTAAAGAAATCCAAAATTTAGAAGTTGAAGAACGTATAAGAACTTGTATCGAAACAGGAAATTCTGAATCATTAAAAACCTTATGTAAACTAATAACTTATAAAAACAAAAGTTTTGACGTGAATACAATTCGATTCAGAATAGATGATAAATTAATCGTAAATCCTTTAGGATTAACTGTATTAGTAGGCGATGAAAAGTTGTTTAATATAATACTCCAAGATATGGGTGGGGATTTCGATTTGATGGAAAGTTTATTTGATGAAGCACAGACAACAGGGCTTTCGATAATTTGTCTAAACAATTACCTTGTACTACTTCAAGCCTACCTCCCACTCTTCATGAACAGCAAAAAACAAGAAACTTCCTCCAAACCTCAAATTAAAATCCGTGAAACCCTCAACCTCGACGCTAAAGAAGAACTTGAAAAAATCATCCCTTGCACATACACCCCAATGCAATTAGCTGTAGAAAATGGACATGTGGGTATCGTAAATATTCTTAAAAGCTATACATGCAATTTAACTTTAATTCCATCAGAAATCGATATAGATTATATTGAAGAAATCACAGGTAACAATTCAGCTTTAATATCTTGTAAATGTAATAATTACAAAATGATCAAATTCCTTCATTGTCAATGTAATGCTGATTTTAATATAATCAATAATTTCTCAGAAAATGCTATAAATGTTTTAGCTATTGGAAGTAAAGAAAATCGAGCAGAAACTTTTAATTGTTTAGAATATTTGATAGAAAAAGTTGGTGTTGATTTTTTATATAATTATCAAGAAACTTTGATTTTGTTAAAGGAACCTAGAGCTGTGTGTTATTTTGAACAGAAACTTTATAGTAAAGGGATTGTGGTTAATAAATTAGAGTTAGAAGCTGAAGCGATTGTTAGACCAGCTAAAAGAACAGCTTGTGCTAAGTATGAAACTGGGAATAGGTTTACGTTTACAAGGATGTTCCCTGAGTTGATTAGAAATAGTAGAGAAGGGTTTGATAATATTTTAGATATTGATAATTAATGCTAGGTGTTAAGTTTGAAGAAAGATAGGTTTTAAGATGTTGATGTGTCGTAATTTAATTTGTCGAAGGGATTTTTATTGATTTTTTATTAGATATAAACTGTTATACTTTCTCCACACAATTTCAATATATTTTATCTCCTTTACTATGCTAAAAAATAATCCCCAAATAAAATCTCACACCTATCTAACTAATAAAAATCCTCCAAACACATCTAAAAATCCCCCATTCACCAAGTCAAAATCTTCCCCAAATCCAAACCCAAATCTTAAAAAACTTCTCTTACAAAAACTCCCTTTAACCCCATTATCTTCTAAAATCCGCTAAACAAAAACTTATTTCTATATATTAATGAAATGTCTGATGAAAAGCACCTAACAAAAACCCTAACAAAAGAAAGCGAAAACTTCACAACCAAATTCCATCACATTTCTTCATCTCTACACAAAAGCCTAGATCATGAGTTCTCAGCTTGGCATGAAGAAAAACCATTAAACCCTAATATTTCTTTTCTTATCCCATCAACACAACGTATATCCAATAAAAGAACAAATCAATATTTATCAAATTATTCAAACGACTTATATACTCCAATATCATTATCTTCATCTTTACCTGTCCAAACATCACACAAAAGGACATTAAGTTTATCATACAATTCTCCATACAAAGTTATGAACAAACCTTTACCAAGTCGTTTTAATATAACTTATGATAATAAACCTCGTTTGACAAGAGCTAAAAAACATGCTTTGGTATCAATTTACTTTTCCCCACAAAAAACAAGAAAAACTCCCAAATCTCATTTTGCTGAAGTAACTGAGTTACTTCAAATGCTAAAACCTCATAACAAAAGCCCTGTTAAAAAGCCGATAACAACGACGCTTAGGTCGAAATCTGACCTTAATAGGACTTTATCTAGGAAAAAAGTTAGTAATAAAAATTTTGGCACATCGACAAGCCAATATACAGTTTAATATTTATTAAAAATACGTTTTTTATATTGGTAAATATAATTTTTATTATGGAAAACTTGAATTATCATTTAGAACAAGTATTGGATAAATAGCTTGAAAAACAATCTTTACATGTTAAATCTACGTTAAGACAAGAAACTAAAAGATTTGAAAGGTTAAATTCACAGTTACAGCTTACGTATAGTCAATTAGATGTTTATATGGAAGAAACTAAGAGATTACAAGAGAAAATATGTGATGTTATAGGGCAATTTGGTAAAGATGTATGTTGTGATCTTAGGGTTATTAAAGCTCCAGTCTCGTGTTTGTTGGAATTATGTGATAAACTCCTTTTGGTTTTGGATATAAAAGATAGGTCGTGGAAAAGTTTTCGTAGCGTTTCTAAGAATTTTTTTGCATTTAAAAATTTGATGCTTTCAATACAAAAGGATCATCTGTCTGAAAGTGTGATAAATGAAGTCCTTCCTCTGTGGAAATCACAAGGTGCTATGCGTTTGAAACTAAGTAAAATTAGCATTGGAGCTTGTATGTTGTTAGATTGGATATCTTTATTAGTTGAATACAATCTTAAATGCGAAATAACCCTTACATCAAAAAAGCGCATTCCCGAACTAGAAAAAATGATAAAACTTCAGTCAAAAACTTTAACAGACTTAACATCTGAGTCTTTAAGCATAGAAGAGCTTGTAAACAAAACAAAAACAAATATTGATGATGGGGAATATGACTGTGATGAGTACTCAGAACTCAGTATGACAAGCAAACCTTATGCTTTTATCAATTCTGATCAAGAAGAAAGACATATTTTTCATTCAACAGTACATAGAGGAACAGCTTCAGGAGGTATAATGCAGAGTTCTTTTAAAATGTCTAAAGAAAGGGCCGAACTCCAGGCTCTTTTTCCTAATTTCAACTCAGAAAACTTGTATGGAGAAATACCAGCTAATAGAAATGTGGAACTTGAAGAACCAATTATTTATGAAGGTAAAACAGAAATGATTGGATGTTGTAGGATGAAGTTTTTTTGCTTTTAAATGTTGTAACATTAAGTAATTTTTTGATACAAGTATGATTTTTTTTTTTGATTGAAATGAAATGGGTTTAAGTTTTTTAAGTAAATAGATTTAAGAATATAGTTTTATATAAGTGCTAATGAGGATTTTTTAAGTATATAGTTTGCGTTTTAATCATATATTTGAAATGTTTACAAATTTTATTTACTAATAAAGCTATAATTTTGATATAATTTATAGAATAATGTTATACTAAACTTAGATAGATTTTAATCATAAATAATCTGCAAAATATATTAAAAAACAAAAGTCTAAGTTGTTTTAATATTAGATATGATTTTAAAAACCAAAATTTGAAAGTTAAATCTGTTATAAAACTAGCCAAAGATAATATAATAATCATTTATTGATTTTAAAAATTATTAAATTATAAAAACTTGCTAAATCAAACAGGTATTTAAACCTACTATTGATCTCCCTTAGTCTATCATCATTCATAAAATAATATCAATCCTTTGCATAAACCAAAAACCCAAGCTTCAAAAAACTTATCCTAAAATCCTTAAAAGCCAAAACTATAAATTTGCCTAAAATTCTCATAGTAAAAATCTCTATTAGCAATAAAATCCAAAAAATTTCTATTCATAATCCTACATCTTCTATCAAAACTCCATAATCCACTTATGCAAAATCAACCCCCTAACTTAACCTATCTTAAATCACTTAACACACATATCTCCTCTATAAAACCAATCAATTTATTATCTTTGACTACAAAATCTTAATAGCCATATACAACCAAAATGCACTAAAAGTTTAATAAAATCCTTATTCTAAAACCAAAACACACATTATTATCCTATTCTTCAAAATACTAAAAACTCTTATCAAAAAAATACTAATACATCTAAATCTAATACATAATTTGTTAAACCTTTTTTTACTGGTAACTTATATACCAAATTATTTTTTTCCTCTTCTTTTCCTCTTGTTTTTCACTAAACTATCCTCACTAAAACTATCATCTTCACTTTCTTCATCATCTTCATCACTCTCAATTTCAAAATCGTCATCATCATCTTCAAACTCTTCTTCTTCATCATCATCATCAAAATCTTCATCTTCAGAGTTGTTTATAACATTTTCTTCTTCAGATTCAGAAACTTTGCGTTTTTTATCAGGGACCTTTTCGGGGACTTTTGATTTTTTTGTAACTTGGCTGCCATCTTCAGTAATTTCTCGCTTTGACGGAAGGGAATGAGCGTCAGACATATTTATTATCCCATTTTTTGAAGAAAGAGCTTGAGTTTTAGAAGGGTATGGAAATAAATTTTATAGATGAGATAATTTTTAGATGAAAATTAGTATTTTTGAAGATAAAAAGTATATTAAAGAGAGGATATAAGAGAATTAGAACTGGTATAAGTGTTTTAAAAGGAAATTTTGTAGTTTAATATTGAAATTATATGTTTATAGTAGGATTATAGAGAAAATTCGAAATTAGATTAAATTAATGGATTTTTAAGTATTATATAATATCATAAAGTCTATATATATAAACAATTTATGAAAAATTTTTTATATAATATTCTATGCTCTATCTATTATTTCTTATCATAATTTTGATTATACTATATATACCTAAGACCTATTCTAAATTCAAAACTATTCTATTATACACATTTTATATTCAATAATACTATTTATGCTGTTAAAATATCTATAGAAAATAGTTGGAAAATCCAAATAAATTTAAAACATGATAAATATTAATCTGCAAGCTAAAATAAGAAAGATTGAAAAAGTAAAATACTATAGTAAATTTATCATAAAAGCTAATATTAAAATCATCCTCAAGCTTTTTTAAGGAAAAATTATGGTCAAGAAGGGAATAGTAAAATTTTAGGGGAAAATAATGAGAATATTGATGGAAAAAGAAAATATTTTGATTTAATAAAGGTAGTGGAAGATTGTGTGAGGATATAAAGGGAAAATATTATTATCAAAATTTGGTAAAGGTTTATTTTGTTGAAAGGATTAAGGTAGGCAAGTTTTTTTTTTTGAGGATTCAGATTTAAAAGAATCCTTGGTTAAGAAAAAGTAAGAAGGCATTTAAGGATTAAATGCTGTATGGAAAATTTTAACAATTTATAGCTTTATTGAAGGCTATGTTATTTAAAGAAATGATTATTATTAGCAATTAGTAAGCGATTAAATAGGCTCGTATGAATAATAGCAACTTGAATTCCTAATAAAGGTTTTCGTATACAAGAGGGCTTATTATTTAAATGTCTATATATAAAGTGTAAGCCTATATTATTAAATATAAACTTTTTGTTCTAGTCTAAAAATTTTATCATAAAAATCATCAAATCCAACAACTATAAATCATCTAACCATATATCCCACCTAGTTTTTCAAAAAATCACTACCATCCTTATCTTAATTTAAACCCTAAACCCACTTAGCATCCAAAAGTACTTATATCTTAAATCCTCCAAAAAAAAAAATTATTCTCTCTCTAAATATGCTTATTATTAACCGTATACTTTCTTCGTCATGACCTTATAGAAATCTTCAAAGGTGAGTTCAGGCTTACCAAGACTTGAAATCCTTTCAAGCGCATGAGCAAGTTCATCTTCAGTCATACTTTCACCAAGTTCTCTAGCAACTCTAGTAAGTGCTTTAAGTGTGATATGTCCAGTTCCTTCAGCATCAAATAAGTCTAATATTCTCTGAACACCTTCTTTACTTTCTCTATTACCAAGTCTTTCATTAATATGACCTAAGAAAGAGTCAAAATCAATTTCAGCACCCAATTCTTCAATTCCAGCTAAAAGTCTGAAAATTGTTGGGCTTTGATCTTTACCTAATGAATTCAAAGCTGCTTGGACTTCCTTGGGATCAATTGTCCCTGAGTTATCTAAATCGAAAAGATCAAAAGCTTCTTTACAGTCTTTAATTTCATCTTCTGTTAGTTTGATTTCAACTTCTGGTTTCTTAGGCTGGGCTTTTGGAGCTTCCTTTCCTTTTAAGACCTTTTTCGACATTTATAATCCATTGGTTGAATTAGTTTAAAATTAAATATGGAAGTTGTATAGAGGTAGGTTTAGAAGTTTTTATGCTAAGTGAAAGATTAGAGATTGGTTTATAAGAGAGGGGGAAAATTAAAGGGGATCGTTTTGAGAGAATAAAGGAATGGTTGGGAAGGTGTTAGGGTGTTAATTTGAATTTTGGAATAAGAAAGTGGGTTTAGAAGATAAGGATTTTTATGGAAAGCTAGGAAGATCATTGGATAATGGGATTGGGAGATGAAAAATAGAGATTTTTTTTTAAGATGGATTGATAAGGAAAATTAGTTGGGAAGGAATGATTATTGTGGGTTTAGACTGGTTTATGGGTTGTAAATATTAAGGTTGAGGTTTGAATTTGGGGAAAAGATTGTCAGCGATTGTAAGAATTTATTTTGGTGTATTGCTTTATGAGTATTTTTTAGTGTTTATAAAGTTTTTGGGAATGAAGGAGATAAAAAATGCTATTTGTGAGAAAAGTTTTATATAAANCCAGCGATTGTAAGAATTTATTTTGGTGTATTGCTTTATGAGTGTTTTTTAGTGTTTATAAAGTTTTTGGGAATGAAGGAGATAAAAAATGTTATTTGTGAGAAAAGTTTTATATAAAGATTGAGAAGAATATTTGTAGTAGTTGGAAATTATGCTATATAATAAACACCTAGTATCATATTATTATCTAACCATCATAGCTTAAAAGTTTAACAAATAAGTATGATTATTAAAAAAACTATATAAATCCTATTTAAAGTCCTTGACTTTTTTAATAATATAATAATAAACTTACAAGATTTTGATATAAAAATAATCTTAAAGCATATACTCACTAATATTCCAAACAGGCATATTAGATATTTTCTAAATAAACCAAAATCTTATACGCTTAAAAAGTTATTCTTTTATTAAAAAATCTTTACTTTAAAGGTTGAACTTCATAATATTTCATATCAAGCCTTGACACATTTTATTACAATCAAATTCAATTGATTCACTATAATCTTCTTCTAAAATCATTGAATCAATATCTTCATCTTTTACATCCTATAAAACTTCGTATATTACAAAAATCATTCATAATCTTTATTAAATAGCCCATCCATATAATTATAAATCTTAAAAATCCCCTTATTTTTTGATACATTTTTATATATAATTTAAAGCTTTATTCGTTCTTTTTTTGTCAGTAATTCAAATACATTTTATATCTGCCTAATTGATTTTTACTATGATTTCCTAATAAATAATTTCTAGATATATTTATCACTATAAAATATTTCACTTTTATATCTAAATTCTTATACTTTAAATCTCTATTATGATAAATGTCAGATAAAATCCTCCAAGAATTTCTTGTCAAACTTTCTCGTTCGAAATCCGCAGTTCAGGACGCTAAAAAGCAGTGCGAGTTTCTCAAAAAAGAATCAAAAAGACTTGAAAAGAAACTTGAAGAGCTCGAATCAACTAAACAAGAACTTCTTCAAATAGAAGAAACCCTCAAAGTCCATTACATCTGCACAAAAGTCCAAAACGAAGAAGAATACCAAAAAAACAACTCAGAACACGAAGAACTTCTCAAACTTCGTAACTTAAAGAAATCCAAACTGAGAGAAAAAGAAACCTTACAAAAAGAAACAGAAAAACTTAACTCAGAACTAAATTCCCTATTAAAACAACGTGAAAACCTTGAAGAAACCGCAAATACTCTAAACAACAAACTAGACCAAGCATCAAACGAAAGAATCTTAGCAGAAAACGAAGCAAAAAAGAACCAAGAAATATTAAAAAACCTTCAAGCCCAACTGACCAGTCTGAAAAACGAAAGAGAAACCTTAAACCGTGCTGTAGCAACAACTTTTGAAGAGGAACTACGTTTAAAAAAAAAGTAAATAATTAGGTTTTTATAACTGACTAGGACGATATTCTTTATCAGCAACAGGTTGTATCCAATTATATTCATTTTGCTGTTCAGTTTTCCATAATCCTTTATCATTTCCAATACAAAAATGCGTTTTTCTAAGGTTTTTACTTAGAGAGTTATCGTATTTTACCCTAACTCCCTGAGGTTTCTTGTAATCGTTTTGGTTTGATGAGAGTAGATGATCAGGGTCAGCTCCATATTTAAAATGTGAAGCCATGATGTTTTTAACGATATTCGGGTCGATTTTCCCTGGTTCTCCACCTTTTTGCCCTAAGTCTTTTGATGTTGTTTTATAGTATTTCCCCCCATCACTAAGGGTGAAATGATGATTTTTAAGATCTTTTATGAGTTTTGGGTCAGGCTGTTCAACTTCATTGCATTGAATATGCTTAAAAGACGACTGGGTATTAGAAATAGGCATTTTTTCATCACCAAATTTCAAACTTGACGTCAAATGCCTATGAGAATTCGGGTTTTCAGCTTGATCGATAATATTTGGTTTTATATGTGTTGATATATAACTTGTTTTATATAATAAAGAATCATCTCCCATAGTAAAATGTGAGTCTCTGATTATAACACCTGAAGTTTTTAGTTTTATATTATCTGAAGATTTAGACCGATTGTTTGAGAATTTAGATGTTAGAGAATATGATGATTGAGCTTTACCTAAGATTATATGTGAAGATTTTAAATCATGCATTTTTTTATTTGGATTTTGTTTGTTTTCTGGGTTTGTAATATGGTACATGTTACTTGATGATGATGAACTACGATATTCTGATCCAAGGTTAAAATGCTCTTTACGAAGGTTGTTTATTTGAGTTTTAGATAAATGAGTGTTTTGTATGTTATAAGATGGGTATTGGCTTTGGGAAGTACTTTTGAGCATTTTTGGCGCACGACCTAGGGTGAAATGAGACTCGCAAAGGTCTTTTTTTAACTCTTCGTTTTTCGTAACTTTTTCAGCCTGTTTTTCGTAGAAATTTTCTGTGAAGGTACTGGTTTTAGTTGTTGGGTCTGTACCAAGGTTAAAATGATGCTTGCGGAGGTTTCTTTTGATTTGGCAAGCTGAGTTCACATGTTGGATATTAGTTTTTAATGGTTTATAGCTATTAGAAGCTGTTGGATTATAACAAGTTGATGTTGTTCCAAGAATCATGCTATGCTTGCTGAGATCTTTTTTTATTAGAACTGATTGGCTTAGATCAGGCTTTTTATTACTATAGCTGAAATTAAACTCTGAACAACGAGGCTTATAATCATTTCCCATTACTAGATGAGTTTTTCGCAGCTCAGTACTAAGATTGCAGGTTGACTGTGACCCATTTAGTGAGTATGGGCTTTTAAAATTATTGCTAGATGTTGTATTATAACTATTAACCTCGCCTCCAAGAGTAAAATGCGTTTTGCGGATTTGTTGGGCGAGGTTCACCCTTTGATCTTTCGTTAAGAACTTACCTTCCATTAATATAAAATCTCTAGTTTATAACACCTTCATCATCGCTAAGGCTACGTTTTCCCTTAACACTTAATGATTATTTCTTATCCCTAACCATAAACTAGCATATCCTATTCCATATACACTAAATACATCTTTAAAACACCTTCTGAAAATCTCTCTCATCATCTAACACTTTGTAACCTTTTACTCATATATACAAAAGGAAAACTAATCTTCTTTTCCCTAACACAAACTTTAGAAATCCTAAACTACTCATCTAAAAAAAAAAAACAGAAAATATGCAAACAAGTCTTTTACTATCCAAAAGTAGTTATTTACTTAGCCCTTTGTCTCATCTTTTTTCGCTTCTTCTTGAGTCTTCTCATTCTCTTTTTCTTCCACTTTTCTCTCATATTATTATTAACCATAAAATTTCCCCTAATTAACCTAAGACCCTATAAAATTCAGTTTTTACATAAGAAAAATTATTTTTTTACCATAATTTCTATAAGATCTTCTTGTATTTTGGTTATAAGCTTTTGTGTTTTGTGGTCACTTATTTTTTTTAAGGTTTTTAGCTTTGGAAAATAAGTTTTTTGAGGACTTTATTGCAATTTTAGGGAAAAAGAGTATTTTAAATTGGAAAAGTGTCAGATGATGAAGTTTTGATAAGGTTAGTGGATAAGATTATAAGGTTTTGTAAAAGGTTTGATTGAGAAAAAAGTAGCGAAGAATGGTTTCGATCCATCGACCTCTGGGTTATGAGCCCAGCACGCTTCCACTGCGCCACTTCGCTGATAGTATTTGTCTTAGTTTGTATATATACTGATAATTATCTTAATGTTGTTAAGATTTTGATGGGATTTTGATGAAGATTTTTTTATGTTTTGTATATGAATTGCTTTAAAAAACAGATTTAGATTGGAGATTTAAAATATATAGTCTAGATATAAAAATATTATACAATCATATAAAAATCAAAATCATTTCCCTAAACTTCTTAACTATCATTATTTTGTGTATGCCTATAATAAACAATCCTATCCCCAAGAACTTTGAATCTATTAAATTGTATCTTTTTGTTAAAAATTTCATCAACATCATGATCACCTTTATGTGTTTCTTTAAATCTTTTCATTACCATTTTTTTAACTTTCTTAACAGTCTCTCCTTCACTTCCTAAGCCTTTTAGGACGATTTTTATTTCATTTTTCCATCCTTTCCATGGGTTTATTTTAACTTTTTTCGACTCGTCAGCTTTGTTTGGAGGAAGATTTGTGTTGGATTTCCCTTTAGTTTCATCTGAAGTTTTTTTTCCTTGATAGAATTTCCCAAAGTATTTTTCAGCTTCTGTTTTACAGGATGTATGGGCATCAATTTGTTGCCGGTCATAGCTTGTATTACAATCAACACAAGTCATAGACTGAGTCGAGCACTGAAAATAGTGTTTTTTAACCTGGTTTTTCTTAAGTGTTTCCGCACATGAGTCACACATAAAATAAACCATTTTATAATGGACAACAAAACCAAAGCTGACCTCCTGGGAGTAATCCGAGCCTTAAGTATGCTCCCATGTGCCAGGCCATTTCTCAAACCAGTAGACTACATAGCATTAAACATCCCAGACTATATCGAAATCATATCAAAACCAATGGATTTAGGGACCATAAAAAAAAAGCTAAATACCAAACATTATGAATCAACCGATGACTATCTTGAAGACATCTATCTTATATTTGAAAACTGTAGAAAATACAACACAGACCCTAGAAACCCAATCAGAATCCTCTGTGAAGACTTACAAACTCAATTCGAAATCCAATGGAAAATGTACCTGGACCGTAAAAAAGCTGATCAAGATGCTATAAAAATTGAAGAAAAACTACCAACAAAACGTGAAGTTGAGTATATAGAAATAAAAAAAAGCCGCAGGGCTAAGGCTAAAGATGATGAAAAAGAAAGGGCCCAACTTGAATTAGAAAAAGAACTTGAACGTGAAAGAATACGTGAAGAAAAAGAACGACAAAGGGAAGAAAGGGAAAGACTAAAAGAAGAACGTGCACGAGAAAGGGAAATTGAAAGAGAAATCGAGTGGGAAAGAGAAAGGGAACAAGAAAAAGAAAGAAAAAAAGAACGAGAAAAGGAAAGGGAAAGACAAATAGAATATGAGCGTGAAAAAGAAAGAGAGAGAGAAATTGAGATGCTTAAAGAACTTGAAAATGAAAAGGAAAGAACTAAGAATGAGATAAAAGTTAAAGTTCGGTTTAAAGAGCCAAAAAAACCACAAGCTGAAGTTGAGTATCAAGATGAGCTTAATTTTGATAAACTTACAGGGAAATCTGATTTTGATGGGATTATAAAACTTAAAGTTCCTGAACCAACACCTCCTGAAGATTATCAGGCTGATAACCCAGTGCCAGCTAAATTAGAAAGTATTGAGTATATGCGAGCTGCACTTTTACCTCTTGTTGACCCAATATCAAGACCTTTACTTAGAAACACTTTATTGAATGCAATTTTCACAGTTGCCCATCTTCAAGAATAAACCCTTAACGTATGTCATAAGTTTCTTATAAAGGCTTTTTATAAAGAAAAAAAATGGATTTTTGTATATGGAATTGTATATTTAAGCATATATGATATTTATATAACTTAAAACTAAAAACAATCTAAATCAGGTCAGGATATGCTTCAGTATTTGGTTTATGGATATTCTGAAGGAAACTTTTATCTCTTATGGCAACATCATTTTGTTGATTAGCTGCAGTTATGTTGTTTGTTTGGTCTTTTATACTGTTTCTCATATTTCTAACAAGTGATGAGATTTTTGATTCAATTCTGTTAAAAACTTCTAAGGTTTTTTGCTCAGCTCGGATCACTGAGGGTTTTTGAGATATCTCGCCAACTTTTTGGTTGATTTTTTCTGCGGCTATATTTCCTAAGCCAATCATTCTTAAACACATTGTTTTTAAACAGCTACAATAATGAGTTTTATCTTTTGGTTCCTTAAGTAAAGGATGACTAATTCTATTTTCTTCAATTCCCATAGATAAGCATTGGATTTGTACTGTTCTAGGGTTTATCAATTGAATTCCTTCTTCTACTGGAAGGAAATCTAAAGCGAATTCCTGATCTTTTGATACTGTAGAAAGCATTTCTCTGTAAAAACCTGCAGCTTTGCTATAGTATCTATTATTACTTGGCATCTCCATTAGCCCATAGTAATTAAAAAATTCTCTTAATGCACTATTTCCCCCAGATGAAACCATGCTAATTTCATCAATTCCCCATTCTTCATCTAAATCTTTAACTTTTGTTACTCCTTGGCCTAAACTCATATGGAACTGCGAGCATTTACTACAGATAAAACACCCAAAAGCTAAAGATACACAAAGTGGGTTTTCATCGTTACAGTCAAAGCATTTACTATTTTCTAAATCTTTTTGCAAGGCAATGAGTATTTGTTTTTTCCTTTCTTCTGCAATCATTTATGTCAACCAGTTATTTTTATTAGAAAATAATCTAAATTATCATTAGTTATTCTGTAAAGATATTTGAAATATCTTTACCAACTTCTTTGATTTCAATTTCTATTTGATTTGTTGCTATGTTTAAACCTGTGATTATATTATTGAAGTATGTAGATAAAGGTGTTGAAGCAACAGTTTCAAAGGTATTATTGATGTTGTCACCTATATTTTTGAAAAATGATGAAATTGATGATGAGTTTTCAGGTATTGGATTTGACTCGGGAAGGTTATTTTGATTGAGGAGGTTTGGATTTTGATTGTTTTGGTTGAATTCCACTTCAATAATCCCATATGCATTTTCTTGGATTTTATGATAAAGGGTTTGCCCTTCATAGATTGAAAGTAGATCTTTAGGATAGTCTTGACCTTTAGAGATATGTTTAAGCATGTCTTGATAAAAAGTTGCTGCGGATGTGCAGTATTTGTATTCAATTGGGAAAGATGAGATTTTGTAATAGTTGAAAAAGGTAAGCAAGGCTGAATTGCCTCCTGATTGTATTGAGATAAGGTCTTCGGATGATAGGTTAGATGTTAAGCTTATGACTCGGGATATTGATGGACCTAGCATTAGATGCTTTTTAGCACAGGATTGGCATATGAAAATACCAAAAGTTACTGAAATGAATTCAGGGTTTGCTGTAAAACAGTCAACACATGATGAATTTTTATCTTGAGCTCGTATTTTAAGAATTTCTTGATAAATTGATTCTTCTGATAGCATATTATTAATATATTTATATTTTTTATAGGTCCTTTTAGATATAAATATATTGAAGTCATTTAGCTTTTTTATCACGCAAACTGAAGGCTAGCTTAATACTTAAATAAATAATACTAATATAGGCAAG
Organism: Stentor coeruleus; assembly: GCA_001970955.1. NCBI lineage: Eukaryota > Ciliophora > Heterotrichea > Heterotrichida > Stentoridae > Stentor > Stentor coeruleus. The sequence continues at coordinate 17,033 of MPUH01000696.1, read as the reverse complement.
GTTAATTTTTGATATTATAATAAAATCATACTATGAAAGATAAAATTGAGATAGGAATAAAATCATAGTTTACAATAACAAATGAGAGTTAAATGATGTGAAAATAGAGGAAATTATATATATCAGCATAAACTATAACGCAAAATTAACTTGAAAAATATTAAAAATGCAAATATTAGCACCTAAACAATCTATTTTTATATATAAAATCTCTATTAAATCATCATAATTATCTCAGATTTTATCTATCTTCCAACTATAATTTCCTAAAAATCAACTTTTGCCCTTATGCTTAAAATCCATCTCCATATACCTTTACCACTAATATAAACTCAAAATTCGCATTGCTATAAAAAATCCTCAAACTTCTATTATCAAGCATTTACTTTTTACTCACAATTTCCCTAACCCAATATTTTCCTATATTTTTCTCAATATAACCAACAACAAAAAATTCTTAAATTATCTAAAATCAAACCCAAAAATCCTAATCTTAACAAATAAAATATCCTAGTATTTAAACTACTAACCCATAACTTGCTTTTATTTCTAACATTTATATAAAATATGAAAAAAGAGCCACTTTGTGAAGAATTTTCTTACGAGTACAATCAAGACTATTCTGAAATCCATATGGCTTATGCACAAAGAGAAAGGTAAAAAATATTCAGAGCTGCTTTAATGCAAAAAGTCAAAGATACGTTATCAGGAATCACATATTATAAAAACTCATCAAAAGGACTTAGAGATAAAAACAAAATGCTATATGAAGAAATACAGATATTTAAAGAGTTGATAAGTAAAGAGAAAATCAAACTAAGTGATCCAATGGCTTCTCAAAAGCAACTTAATGAGATAAAAAATACTACATCTGCTGTGGAAAACAAGCTAGTTCAATTGAAAATAGAGTATGGAGCAAAAGCTGAGGAAATCGAGGAAATGAAAGATGATTATAGTAAAGTTTACGCTAAAGTTCAAGAAAAGGATGCAGAGATAATGAAACTTCATCAGGAAATAGAAAAACTGAATGGCCTTGTTGATGATACTAAAGAAATATTCAAACCTCCACGACAAAGTATGGGATCCCCTCGTAACCCAATATTGTTATTCAGACGTAAAAATTAATGTACTTAATTAATAAGAGCAATTTTAGTTATCATCATATTTTATACAACACACTTTTCTTTCCTTAATGTAAAACTAAAGACAATATATTCTAAACCATATGATTAAATAATCTATGAAATATAGAGGAGTATTTTTAATATATATAAATTATCACAAATTGTATAATATGATTATGAACTCAATCAGGCCAGCAACTTCAATGTCCAACAACAAACCCTCTATAAGAATACGTACAAGAAGTATTTCTCCTGCACATATTTCTATGAACTCCAGATTTTTTCTAACAAATCAGTTTGAAAAAAATCTTCTAAACAGAACCTCCAATATAAACATCGATATACAACCACTAGAAAAAAACCCTGAGCATTTAGAACTAAGTGCTCAGTTAAAAGTTATTAAGAATAAATATAACCAGACAAAAACTGAGTGGAATATTATAGAATCAACATTAAATGCAACCAAAGAGAAGATGAGTAAATTAGAAGAAGGGGAGAAGGTGTTAGGGAATAAAACAAATATGATGAAAGAACATAAGAAAAATTTGAAGATCAACTTAGAAAAGCTCCATAAAAAAATATATAATGCACTAACTGATAATGAGACTTATAAGTATATAAAGAAACGTATGAAAACAACAAAAGTCTTCCTCGATATCAAACTTAACACCCTCCAAAACACTTTAGAAACTCGATACTTAGTTACCCAAGAGCAAAATCAAAAACGTCTAGACTCTATAAAACATGTAAGTAAAAACCGCAACGCCCTCCGAGCCCTAAGCACCGATCTCGCCTATGAGCAAAAACAGCGTCTTTTAATCTCAAAACACTTATCCAAAGATCTAGTAAACAGGAAAAAATTCTCCTTACGACGTGATCAAATGCGCCAAAGACACGAAGAAATAATAGAATCCGTGTCAAACGAAGAAAAAATCATAAGAAACAATTTCCTTCGTAATGGTGTCCTCTTACATAAAGTCTGGTATTCTTTTCTAGATAAAAAACTCTCAATCGAAATGGAAAAATTCAGTGTTGTAGACTCAGCTTATATAAAAATCAAAAGTCAAACTGGTCTTTCTAATATTCAAGATGTAGTCCAAAAAATCTTAACTAGAGAAAACAATTACTTAGCTCTAATGAATATGATAAACGAAGCTAAAAATATTTGTATAAGTTACAAAGAGAAAAACAAGGAAATCGAAGTAAATTTGAATAGGATTATGATAAATGAGGGGAATAATAAGACGATTGATATACAAAAACTAAGTGATAAGACTGTGGAGATGATAAAAAAAGTTAAGGAAGGGAAAGAAAAACATGATAAAATGAAAAGAGCTAAGGATTATGTGAATACTTGGGGGGAGATTATGCTTAGAAGGATTATGCCTGAGGAAAATTATGAGAATAATGGGCTTAGAGAGGTATTTGGGGAGTTGAGATTAGCTATTAAAGAGAAGATTAAGCAGGCTAAAGAGATTAAGATGAGGGTTGTTAATGATCATTTGAGTTTACTTATGCAGACTAGAGGGTTTAGATCTTTGAGTTTTTATTCAGATCAGTCTAAAGGAGATGAAGAAATCCCAGTAATTATGTCGCCGGCTGCGAAAACTTTAGTTAAGAAAAGGACTTTAGGCCAAAGAAAGCCTTAGGTTATTATTTTCTCTTTTTACTATATAAAATATGCACACTTAAAATAATAGTTTTAGTTTAATGAATCGTATAGAATGCCCAGTATGTTCAGACGAGCGCTGTCAACAAAATAATTTCTTTATAGAATCAGTTTATGTTTTACCTACAGAACTCCATGAAAAAATCATGACAGACAATCAGATAAATTTATGTTCAGACCATTTGCATATTAATATCGGCTATCCTCCAAACCTCCAACAAACAAATAAATATAACAGACAACAATTAAGAGATGCATGTAAGTTTATGGGTGTTAAAATCTCAGATATCAATACTGTTACTAATTCGATTTTTAGTCAAATTTCAGATATTGCTAAGTCAAAAACACGTATACGTGAAGGAGGAGATTATCAGAATATCCCAGCGATAACTTTGACATCAACAGTGTTTGAAAGTTTTGCTAGACAAGCATTAGAAAGTCAAGGTTATATTGGTGAATCACATTTGATAGATTTTAATATTGCTTGTGAAGTTATATCGAAACGTAGATCAGTGATTGTTTTACTTGGAGGAGCTTCAGGAACTGGTAAGAGTACTTTGTCATCATTACTAGCAAGTAGGTTAGGGATTCCAAGTATGCTCAGTACAGACTCAATACGACATATATTAAGAAACGTAATCCCACGCGAGAAAATCCCTGTTCTTTTCTGCTCCACCTACGAAGCTGGCAAGTTCACAAACAGCGAAGGATTATCCGATAAACAAGCTTGTATTCAAGGTTACCTCGAACAAAGCGATAAAGTTTACGAATATCTCGTGAACGTCATAGACCATTACCACAATTGTGGTAATAGTATTGTAATAGAAGGTGTCCACCTAAACATTGGAGTAATGAAAAAACTTATGAAAAAATTCCCATCATGTATCCCATTTGTCATCTACATAAAAGGTAAAAAAAAACATATGGAGCGTTTTGCTGTAAGAAGTAAATATATGACTTTAGACCCATCAGTCAATAAATATATAGCAAGTTTTTCTAATATTCGAGAAATTCAAAAACGTTTTTTATCTAAAGCTGATGAATGTTTAGTACCAAAAGTTGAATCAAGTAATTTAGATAGATCATTAGGTCTTTGTCATACAACAATAGTAAGAAGTTTAAGACAAGTTTATAAAGGTGAAACAATTTATGATTTAAGTCGTAAACAAACAGTATTGATACATGAAGAGTTTAATTTTGTAGGGAGGAATATTTGGAGTTCGAAAATTGCCCATGAAATGATTAAAACTAAAGTTAATAAAGGGGTGCTTTTTGAAAGGTTTTTTAGAGGAAGTCAAGTGACGATTATTCCTGTTGTAGAAGAAGGGAAAAAAGATAATCAGACTGAAGATGAGTTTAGTGAACCTCCTGAAATTGGGTCTATTGCCTCAGGGACGGTTGAATATGATTTGTTACAGCCTAGGCCTAATCAGAATTATAAAGATAATCGTGGGGAAATTTCGGTTAGGAGTATTACTAGTGAGGAAGAATTAGAAGATGATTTAAGTCAAGCTGGATCGCATAGTAGTAGGTCGGAATCTGAAGAAAGTGATCATTCGATACATGAGGAAGAAAACCCTGGGTATGCTAGTCCTCAGAGAGTACCACAACAGAGAAAGGGTAGTTTTTGATTTTTTAGGAATAGAGTAAATGGGATTTCAATTGTGTTGGAAGAAATGATGTGTTTGGAAGGGTTTGGAAGATTTTTATTTTTTTTTAAGGATTATGATGAACTTGGTTGAGATTGATAATTATGTTTGAATATAATAAATGGATTTATGAATGGATTAACATAGGCTGCTGTTTATTTAAACTAATGAATATAATTTAATAGTAGAAGATATGCTAGAGAAAAAAAGCTTAAATTAAAGATTGGAGTTAAAGATTTTAAGTTGTTGGATAGTTTTTAAGGTTTCATCAAAAATAGAATAAATGGGAAGCTGCTCAAACAAAAGTGAAAACACAAAGCAAGGGATCATCAAAGTAAAAACCCCAGGTAAACCAGTCTTAACAGAGCCAAGTGACAATCTAGAAAAGGACATAAAACCTGAGAACCTCAAAGACTTAGAGCAATCACGACAAATTGAAAGAATGAATTCTCAAATGAAAATCGAAATGGACAACCTAGTTCGAAATTTATCTAAAACCAAAGATGTTATGCAAATAAAAGCTTTTTCTAAAGTGAAATCTACTCAAAATATAACTGAAGCAGCTAGTGCAATTGTGACATCACCTAATAAAACTCATAGTGATATTGAATTGATTAGGAAATGTTTAGCTAAGCATTTTTTGTTGGGTCAATTGATGGAAACGCAGATTAAGGAGATGATTAATGGGATGAAGCTTTTTACAATGGAAGCTGGGAAAAATGTGTTTCAAGAAAGGCAATCTGGGAATTTGTTTTTTATTATAGCGAGTGGAACGCTTGAAGTTTATATTTCAGGGGAAAAAGTTAACACTCTGGAGCAAGGGATGAGTTTTGGTGAAGGGGCTTTATTACAGAATGTACCAAGAGCTGCTACAATTAATACTATTACAGAGTGTACACTTTGGGGACTAGATAGAGAAACGTTTCGCAAAGTAGTTGCTGAACTGAATGCAGCTAACTTTGAGGAAAATATGAAAATTATTGAAAACACATCGATTTTTGCAGAACTTACTTATGATCAAAAAGAAGCTCTAGTAGAATCACTGAGTATCATTAATTTTGAACCAGGTTGCAATATCACTAAAGAAGGAGATAGTGGAGATCTTATGTATATAATCAAGGAAGGTAATGCTGTTTGTACAAAAGAGGGTGCTGAGCTCTGCCGATTTTCTAAAGGTGAATGTTTCGGAGAACAAGCTCTTTTCTTCAAAACCGCTAGAAGTGCAACAATAACCGCTCTCGACAACGTAAAATGTTTAAGTCTAGCAAGTGAAACTCTTTCCCAAGTCCTCGGCAGCCATCTTCAAGCCATAATATACAAAAACTCTCTCCGTCTAGCAATAAAAAGTAGTAAATACCTCAAAAAACTCTCTAAAATGCAAGAAGAACTACTTATAAGAAGCATGTCAATAGGTGATTTCTCCCAAGATACAGTCATAATCCCATCAGGTACAGGAAAAAACTCAGACATAATCATCCCATTAAAAGGGGAACTTAAAGGTCCAAATGGGACAATACGAGCTCTTAAAGTTATAGGCGAAACTGAAATAATAGAAAACTCCACAGAAACCTGGACTTCAGATGTTATCGCAAACTCCAATACAACAATTGGTTATATATCCCGAGCATTATTTGAAGAAGCAATCGGTGGGAAATATAGTGACTGTGTTGGTAACAATAGTAAAATCCGTTTATTAAAAAGTGTCCCTTTATTCAGAACTTTAACTACAGAACAATATAACGGGATTATAAAAGCTTTAAGACTTGGAGAATATGGCGATGGGCAGACAATATTTGAAGAAAACGACCCAGGTGAATCTTTGTTTATAATAAAATCAGGTATGGTGGATATTAAAAAAAAAGGGAATTATATAAGGTCGATATCAAAAAATGATTACTTTGGGGAAAGGTCAATACTTTTTAGTAGCCCAAGAACAGCAACTGCTATAGCTAAAGGTAGGGTGATAGTATGGGTATTGTTTAGAGCTGATTTTTTATTAGTGATTAATGATAAAATCAGGTATAACCTTGTTAAACGTATTGAACTTCAAGATGAAACTATCAAAATGCAAGACTTGAAAATCGTCAAGTTATTAGGAAAAGGTATGACGGGTATAGTCTTTTTAGCTGTTCATAAACATAAAAAACTCCTTTATGCACTTAAAACAGTCCATAGGCAAAAAATATATGAATACAACATGTATCATGGGATTCAATTAGAAAGAGATATTTTGTTACAACTTGACCATACTTTTATAATGAAGCTAGTAAAAACTTTTAAAGATAAAAAAAGGATATACTTTTTAACTGAGTACGTTAGAGGAATGGACCTTTTTGATGTTATTCGGGCTATGAATTTTATATGTGAAAAACATGCGAGGTTCTTTGTAGGGTCTTTAATGCTAGTATTAGAAGATTTACATGAAAAAAGCATAGTTTATAGAGATTTAAAGCCAGAAAATGTTGTTGTTGACGATGAAGGGTATTTAAAACTTATAGATTTTGGCACAGCTAAATTTATTAAAGGAAGGACTTTTTCTGTATTAGGTACACCTCAATATATGGCTCCTGAGGTTATAATGGGTACTGGGTATACTGTAAGTGCTGATTTATGGAGTTTAGGGATTATGATGTTTGAATTCTTATTTGGATATGTACCTTTTGGTGAATGTGATACTGATCCTGTTGTTGTATATGAAAAAGTACTTGAAAGGAATATTGATTATCCTAATATCCCGAATAATGTTTATGTTGAAGCTAGGGATCTTTGTGAACAGTTACTAAGTAAAAATCCTATTATGAGAAATGGGGGAAGTTCGGAAATATTAAAGAAACATAAGTGGTTTACTGGGTTTGATTGGGAATTGCTCATTTCAAGACAGGAACTACCACCTTATGTACCGAAATTGTCGAAGATTGAAAAAGATGTGGAAAAAGCTCTTGAGAGTTTGCAGAATATTGATGATATTATTGGTAAGGAGGAGGGCTTTGCTATTGAGAATTTTGATGATGATAGATATGAGTGGAGCAAGTATTTAGAGAATTTCGCAGGGATTTATTAAATGTCGTAGATAAAGGTTAGTTTGGTAATTTTGATTTTTTTAAGAATGGATTGGGTGTTAGGGTGTTAAAATAGATATTTTAATGAATACAAGTGAAAGTTAATAAGAAGCTATATGAAAGTTATCGGAGTTGTGTTGTTAAATAAAGTAATTAGAAAAAAATGTTGTTTAAGGTAGCACAAATTATATTACTGAAATTTTCTTTGTGTATTACAAAATCAATCTTTTTAGTGAGATAGGAAATATTATGATGCATATAATTTGTTTTAAGTAATTTAAGGTTATAATTTTATGTATAATTTTGTTTTTTTTTCCCTCAAAAGTATTGTATGCTAAGCTTATCAGTTATTGTATTTAATTCTTTTAGCTTATAATTCTTTGACTTTCAGCAATTATATAGGATAAGCTTATACTATAAAACAAATTGATGAATTTACGACAATCGAAAGTTTTAATATTTTTAGAATATTTTATATTAGCTTCACACTAGACTTTTGAAATATTCTAGTCGCCGTATATGATATAAAGTTGATGCTTTGATACAGTATTTAATTAGAGTACTATCTTGCCCATAACACTTAAAAATAAAAATTGCCAATAATATTAATATATTAACTATACGAAGGAGATGCTAGATTTACCTACTCTTTTAAGCTTCAAGATGAGCTAAACTTTAGAAATTTTCGAATAGAATTATATAAAATCATAAATGTATTAAAAGGTTTTATTATTCTATAGCTAATTTAAACTATTATAAGTATAATTAGACTTGAATATAAAATAATTCAAGTTCTTTCGATAACATGCTTATAAGAAGCTGAATTCACTTTTTTCTTTACAAATTATAATAGGCCGATTTCTTTTAAAAATAACGTATACTGTTAAAGGGAAAAAACTATATCTTTAAGACAGAATGAAAAAATATTTAAGATTAGACTATAGGCTGTATAAAATTATCATAGTTATTATTATAAAGGAGTATTTTATATAAATAGCTTATATAATTATTATCTTTTCATTATGAAACCATCTTTATGCAAGGCAATATGATATTTTTTATCGAATTTTAATTTCTCTGTGCTTGTTTCGACTTATATTATATATTTCAAATTAATTACTAAGTATTTATCTTAAAATTTTGTCAGGCCTATCATCTGTTTTATTATTAGACTTCTTGAAATAATATAAAGCCATAATAAATCTATGTTAATTATAAATAGAGAACTGTTTTTATCAATTTGATATATTTAAGTTTTGATCATAGTTAATTGGAAGTGCATGAAAATTATAACTAATAATGTTTATATAAAACATTGAGCTTATTCTTACTCAATCGGTATCAAAACTATCTAACTTTGATTAAAATTTTATGTTAATATAAATAATAAGAATGGGGTGTATGATAGCTCATAGTCAAAGAAATTCTTCAAAGAGAATTTGCGTTATATATAGTTCACCAATGCGTTTGAGGCCTCTAGTTTCTGAAAATATAAAAATTTCTCGACTTTCTGATTATGTTTCTCTCAATTTCCTAGGTGTCGGAGCTTTTGGAGAAGTTCTGTCAACCAAGCACATTCCTTCATCAACCTGTCGAGCTCTTAAAATCATTAAAAAAAATCAACTAAGCCATAGTGAACTGGAATCAGGAATAGCTTATAGAGAATCTTTGATTCTTTCAAATCTCAATCATAATAATATCATTAAATTTTATGAGATGCTGGAAGACGACCACAACTTTTACATTATTACAGAGCTTTGCGAAGGTGGTAATCTAAAAGAAAAACTTAAAAAATCTTATAAGTTTACTGAAGAGACAACCTTAGAAATAATGAAACAAATCATAGAAGCAGTTGAATATTTGCATTCTCAGAATTTAGTTCATCGAGATATAAAGTTAGAAAATATACTTTTAACTGACTTATCAAGTAACAAAGTTAAAATCGCAGATTTTGGGGTCTCAGATTATATACAGTCAGGTCAAATATTAAAAGATGATTGTGGTTCTTTATATTATTTAGCACCTGAAGTTATAAATGGTTACTATACAGAAAAAGTAGATATTTGGAGTTGTGGGATTCTAGCATTGATTTTACTTACTGGAACTTATCCTTATTCAGGAAAATCATCTGCTGAGATCAAAGATAAGATAAAAATGATAAAAAGTGATGAATTGCTGGGGAAAATATCGAATATATCTTTAGAAACTCAAGACCTTATTAGAAAAATGCTGGAAATAGATACGAGCAAAAGAATTACAGCTGAAAATGCGAAAAAGCATAACTGCTTTAACAAAATATAATAGATTTACTTATAAGTATATCATATAGTTACTTTATTATAAAATAAATAGTTTTGATAAGCTTATGCACTTAAAAAAAATCATTTAAATTGCTTTATATGGCAAAAGAATATTTTTCAACCAACTTAATATTTTTATTAATTTAAAATTGGATGTAGAGAATATGATTTACTTTACAAAAACATAAAAAGATTGCAGTATTTCATTGGTAATTTTAAAATAATAAAAGAAGATTTTTGGGATTATAAGACTTTCTTAGCATGAACATAGGAAAAAATAAATATCAGTTTTATTTTATGAGTTTAGGCAATGTATACAAAAATTTTTTTATTAATTTAACTAATAATGTTTCCTTGCTATTTTTGCTTTATTTTTGGTTTAATTGACTTTAAAGTTTGATTCTCGAAAATCCTGGAGGTATAGTTTTTTGCATTTCGCTGTTTATTACTTGTTTATTTTTATTGATTTTCTAGAGTTTTTTGTATAATGAAAGACTTATAATTAGTATTAGTTAGGAATTATCGCTTGACTATTGTCCAGCCCTTATTAATGCAAGACTTATAAAAATAATTAATGATTAATTTCATGCATACTAACATTAGTTTTTGTAATAAGAAAATAATTGAAGTTTGTAAAGCCTGATTAGCCAAGAACTTGAGAAAATAGAGACTATAGAAATCAATCTTTTAATTACCTAATAAAACTTCTTAAAGAATTAAAAAATCAGATTTTGTATTTTAGAAAATCTCATAATGCATATAAGTATAATCGAAATAAACTAATAAAAACTAATGTGATAACATTGATAATTATTAGCACATATAAATAGAAAACCAACCTATATATACCAAGAAAACATATAGTATGCATTTGATTATTATTTAAGCGTTTAAAGTTGCATTTTATTCTATATAATTATGCTTACTTTCTTTAAATAATTCTATTTAAGCTTGTCATTTGCTAAATTTTAATTATTTTACAGCTTGTAATTCTTATCAATTTTGCAATAGCATATGATAAGTATATACTTCATCACTGATTTGCAGGTTTGTGATTATCAGAAACTTGATGTTAATTTTTAAGATATTTTTTTTTAAATCAGAATAACTTTTTATCCAGAAAAACTATACATTTACATAAGACTGGGCTTTTTTTCGTATCCTATATACTTTTTTTTAAATCAGAATAACTATACGTTTACATAAGACTGGGCTTTTTTTCGTATCCTATATACTTTTTTTTAATGAATAATTCTAAAGTCCATGCTTTAATCTGATTATTTTATATTTGACTAGAGGATTTTTTCTTATAAAATTTAAAACTAAATTCAGATGAATTATATAATAATATTAAACTAAACAATGAAAGTAATATATACTAGGCTGTGCTTATTTTTGGCTGATTTTGAAATGAATTAAAATTTATATAGGTTTGAATATAAATAGTAAAAGATCATAAACAGATTAAACTTTAGTATTCTAGTAAATAATAGCTTAAGCTTTTAATTAAATGTATTATATGAATGATTAGACTGCAAATTATAAAAATATATTTTTTCAAGTTCTTTTAATAATTGTATTCTAAGGTATTTAATGAGTTTTTTTGTCTTTGTGAATTGGATTAGGTTGATTTCTATATTGGAAATGTCTTTTAAACTATACTTAGATATCAATTATGTATATAATCAAAATTCCTTTCAAAACAGACTAGATATAAAATCTTTAACTATTGATTGTATTAAGATCATCCTATAAACAGTTTAAAGTCTTAACTTAGAAATTATTACTACAGCAAACAGGCTTATTACTTGCAGTTTTTTTTACCATAAGGCTTAAGTTGTGCTAGACAATATGACATTTCTTTTAAGAGTTTTATTTAGCTGGCTGATATGCTTTTTATTCGTTATGCATCTGTTAAATCAATATAATTCGTTTATAAAATCAAAAATTCTTTCTTAAATCTCATCGTCTTCTTGACTATTTTGCAATTGGAATTATTTTTATTCAAATCTTGAAATCAACAAGTACTAAGCAGCCTTAAGCTTTATAAACAAAAATTCGCATCTACGCAGTTTTAAATACAGAAAAACTACTTTTTTTAAATTTTACAATTTTTAGTTTTCAAAAAAAAAAAAACGCTACAAACACTTTAAAATTATGTTGCACAATATACTTTATTCAATTCTTTAAGCTTACTTTTTCCTCAGTCTTTTACAAAAACCGCCTATCCTATATGCAAATCTTACACTGGTATCAGTAATAAATATGGGGTGCACAATAACTCGTAATCATCGAAATTCTTCAGGAGAATCCAACTTAATAAAGACATCATCAATGCATTTGAAGTCTATAATCTTTGAAAAGACTCATATGTCCCACCTTTCAGATTATATCTCTCTAGACTTCCTAGGCGTTGGAGCATTTGGAGAGGTCCTTTCAGCTAAGCATATTCCAACATCAGCCTGCCGAGCACTTAAAATCATTAGAAAAAATGGATTGACGTATAATCAACTAAAATCAAAAGGAGTCTTAAGAGAATCTGCAGTCCTTTCAAAACTCAATCATCATAAAATTATTAAGTTTTATGAAATGCTTGAAGACCATTTTAACTTCTATATTGTTACAGAGCTTTGTGAAGGTGGCAACCTTGGAGAAAGGCTTAAAAAATTGCATAAGTTTACTGAAGAGGCAACTTTAGAGATAATGAAACAAGTTTTAGAAGCAGTTCAGTATTTACATAGTAAAAATATTGTTCATCGAGATATTAAGCTAGAAAATATACTCTTGACTGACTCATCAAGTAACAATATAAAAATTGCCGATTTTGGATGCTCACATTTTATACAGCCTGGTGAAACATTAAAAAACTGTTGTGGCTCATTGTATTATTTAGCGCCTGAAGTTATAAATGAAAATTATACAGAAAAAGCTGATATTTGGAGTTGTGGGATTCTAGCTTTAATTATGCTTACTGGGGTTATACCTTGTTTAGGAATTTCATCTGCTGAAATCAGAGATAAAATAAGGACGATAAAAAGTTATGAGTTGATAGAAAAAATATCGAATGTATCTTTTGGAACTCAAGACCTTGTTAGAAATATGCTGGAGACAGATGCAAATAAAAGAATAACAGCTGAAAGTGCGGGGAATCATTTCTGCTTTAAAAAAGCAAATCAAGTGATTTTATAATAAATGGTATGCAATCACGTTATTAAAATCTAAATTTAACTTTTATGTGTTTATAAAAGAGTTATTCAGATTAGTTTATAGAAAATATACAAATGAGAGAATTAGAAAATTATTAGTATAAAAATCAGGGATATCGGATATGATAATCCTTTAAATCGAAAATTTTTAAGAATTGTTATGAGGTTTCGCTTTATTTAGTTTTTTGCAATAAAAACATATACAGAAGTTAAATGTTTGGAGTTTCAGAATTTTAGCCTTACCAAGTTAATATCTTATACATGAAAGTATAAGAATTAATTATCAGTGAAATACAAAATCATATTTCTTATATTTTTGAAGAACAAGATTCTATTAGTAAAATGTTGTAAATTTATTATATAAAATAAATACAGTAGTAAAAGTAAGAAACATACTTAGCTTACTAGAATAAATCTAATAACTATAATAAATAAAGTCTAAAAATACACGATAAAACAAAAATTTTACATTTTCGCCTGCACTTTTGATAAAAATTAGATATGAAAGTTTTATAAAACAAATGATATCTGAAATTTTCCTTTTATAATAATATATCCGACTATAATCAAGTAAAATAAAGGAAACAAGAATTCTTTTAGCTTAAAGTAGGCTAATTATCATATAATTATTATCAGCTAAATAATTGAAATATGGTTTGCTTTTTACCCTCATTATACTACATATAGTTATTTAAAGTGCTTTTCTAACTTATATCTTTTAATTTTTATATTTTTCCCTTTATATTATTCGAAAAAGATGCGATATAGATTTACATGTGCACTTTTTTAAGCTAGTAGAAGACTTAAATTTTAATTTAATACAACATAAAAAAAAATACTAAAATATAGCACCAGATTTACTATATATTAAATGTTTATGCTTACTATAAGCAAGTTTTATTGAGAAATTTCTTAAAAGTAGTAACAAATATTATTATATATATTTTAATATTATGCTTGTTATTCTAAACTAGTCTCAATCTTTTATTTTGTTTAATAAAATATATCTAAGTGTAATACTCAGTGACTAATAGATTAAAGATTATTAGAATTTTGTGTTAACTTTTTTGATAATTTTTTTAGATCAGAAAAGGTTTTTTAATTCTCTACCCAGTTTATTTTTTTAGAGAAACTTAATATCTACTTAGAATGAAGAGTTTTAAAGTATTTTAGATGTAGTTATTCATAAAAACTCTAAGCCCGATGCTTTAATTTTATTATTCGACAATTGACTAGAGAATCCCTCAGTTTATAAAAATTAAAGAGTTTAAAGGTGAGATATACAGATTATAGTTAAACAAAAGAAGTGATTTGGATTTATTTCATTCTTTTTAACTTTGGAATGAGTTAAGACTTTGAATTTTTTTGTGAAATTATAAGGACTTATATAACAGGATCCAAAGCTATTAGTATTATATCAATCAAGCATATAAACTTTTATGATATAATTATAAAAATTTTAGGCTTAATTTACCAAATAGTTTTCTTCTAAATCATAAAATATACTTTATCTTTGTATATTCCACTATATGTTGATTTATGTCGAAATGCATTTCTGATTTCATACAGATATTAATATCAAGAATATTCTTAGATTTATTTTTAAGATAAAATATATAATACAATCTTTTAAATATCTTAGCATGAAGACTAAAGCAAATTCTTTATAAATTTTTTTATACATTTATCTCGTATGAGCTACTATATAAATAAACAGACTTATTACTTTCATCTATCATTGTAAATTTTATAATATCAATATGGTAATTTGTATCAGAGTTTTATTTGTAAGATTGCTTATTCTGATTCATATAAAGACTTCTAAATTAGCTAAGTTTGTATAACCTTAAAAAAAATCTTTCAATTTTCATCAAGTTGGCTTGGTTTATAATATTTTTATATAAACTTCAAACCAGCAAGTGTTAATTAGTTTTCTGTTATAACAACATAAAATTATATCAGTTCTTTGTTAAAAGCATACAGAGATACTGCTTTTACCAAATTTATATTTTTTTTAGCTTTTCTTATAGAAGCGCTAAAATTCATTAAAACTTTTCTTAATAATATTTTTTTCTATACCTTAAATCTCTAATCTTTTTCAGAGTTACCAAAAAAACTATATATCTTAAGACGAATCTTGTGCTGTTACCATAAACAAATATGGGGTGTATGATAACTCGTAAACATCTAAACTCTTCAGAAAAATCAATTACAATAAAAAGTTCATCAATGAAATTGAGGTCTCTAGTTGCTGCTGATGAAACACAAGCCTCAAATCTTTGTGATTATATTTCCCTTTCATTCCTTGGTATTGGGGCATTTGGTGAAGTCCTTTCGACTATGCATATTCCTTCATCATCACGCAGAGCTCTTAAAATCATTAAGAAAACCAGATTCAACTTTAACGAGCTGAAATCAAGTACAGTTTTTAAAGAATCCATAGTTCTTTCAAAACTCAATCATCATAAAATCATTAGGTTTCATGAAATGTTGGAGGATGAGAATAATTTTTATATTATTACAGAACTTTGTGAGGGAGGTAGTCTAAAAGACAGACTTAAAAAATCGAATAGATTTACAGAAAAAAAAACTTTAGATATATTGAAACAAGTCTTAGAAGGAGTTGAATATTTGCATTCTCAAAATGTGGTACATCTAGACATAAAACTAGAAAATGTATTATTAGTAGATATATCTAGTGACAATATAAAAATTGCTGATTTTGGCTGTTCTCGTTATATACAGCCTGGGGAAATATTAAAGGATTATTGTGGAACTTTGTATTATTTAGCACCTGATGTTATAAATGAAAATTACACAGAAAAAGCTGATATTTGGAGTTGCGGAATTCTAGCTTTGATTATGCTCACTGGAAATTATCCATTTTCAGGAAAATCAAAGGATGAGATTAAAGAAAAAATAAAGACGATCACAACTAGCCAGTTAATTGAAAAAATTTCGCATGTGTCTTTAGAAACTCAAAATCTTATTAGAGAAATACTGGAAACTGATATGAATAAAAGAATAACAGCTGAAAAAGCGAGAAAGCATTGTTGTTTTAACCAGATAAATTAAGTGATTTTTAGATAAACTATTATATAAATTTACTTATTTAAATATTCAATTCATATTTTAAGTATAATGAAAACAATTTATTGAGTTGGATTTTTAAGAGAAATTATAATTTTTATGATAGATTTTATGCAGTTTAAAATTTAAGGTTTGGACTTCTTAGTAATAGTGTCGAGATTTTTTATTTATTTATGAATTTAAATACACGGGATAACTTCATTTATGTTTTTAGTAACGAGAAATATTTTTCTAGTTAAGATAATCAGGGAAATATTCTTTAATCTTAGTTTAATAAGCAAAATTTTTATATAATATATAATAAAATGCGCTAAATTATAAATGTTACTAAGGAAATAATTCAGGGTAGTTTTTGATAGAAAAACTCAGATATTTTAAGTCTGTTAAAAGAGAAAATTTATATCTTCATAAAAATCAATTGACTAAACCTTGTATAAACTATTTCTCTTTATTTTATCCCTATATATAAAAATTTAAAAATTTGCAAATTGCTCTTTCAAAATGATTCGATGAAGATAATATCATAGATATCTGCATTTTGGATGGAAAGATATAGGAAAATTTGATTTTTATAGCTGATTCTATTATTTTTTCTAAAAAAAAATCTAGAAAAATTTCTAAAGATTTCCTGCTTTAGCATTATGATAATATTAAATGAATATTATACCCTATAAGTAAACTTTTTTACTATTTTATCTTTTATTATCTATCTTTATTGAACTATATATATCTTATCATTAAGTAAAAGGTTATACTAAAACTTTTTTTTTAAACTTAAAAATTGTTACCAGCTCCAAATCTCTGTGATAAAAAACTTTAGTGCAACTTTTTTATGAACTATCTTTTTTTTAAATATTTCAGGAATATCTGTTGCCAAAGTTCATCTCTAAATATCTAAATCAAGGACTTTACATCAGTAATAAATATGGGGTGCAC